>MU551552.1:2030304-2050304 GCA_024362625.1 Silurus asotus | reverse complement strand
ACACACAGACATACACACACACACACACAGACACACAAACATACAAAGGTACGATTATATAGCAAGCACTATACAGTAACACACAAATCAGGGATTGGTAGAAATAATTGTGTGTGTGTGTGTGTGTGTGTGTGTGTGTGTGTGTGTGGGTTGGTGGGATGTTCAGTTGCTGCTGGTGTTTCAGAAGCATAGAGACCTCATCAAACGTCCAACAGTGAGCAAAGAGCTCCAGCCAGAGAGAGAGACGCTGCTTACACGACTACTCGACTACTGCAAAGGTGAGTGTGTGTATATTTATCAATTCTATCAATTTTGCCAGTGGTCCATTTTTCATTTTGTATAATTAAATGGAAAATATAAAAGAATCTGATCTTAAAATGTATATTTTAACCCATTGTCTTCTTTTCCATTTGTAAATCTGCCTTTCGGCGTGAAACGTTTGAAAAAATTCAAAAACACCAATACATCCTTATTATTCATGCGGAGAAGTTGTTTGTGCATGTTCAAAAGTAATCCCATCCTAATTTACATAGGTTTGTGCACATTGATGGAAATGGGGACTGGATTGTTGAGGAAAAATAATACGGTCTTAATAAACTTCTCCCTTTCAACCTATCGAGATAAGGTTATTAAAAAATATAAATATATAATAAGCATATTAAATCATTCTGTAGTCTTCATTATTTGAGGTACCAACAAATGGCCTGTACCTTTTGAACTAAGTGGCCCACAAAATATCGATCAGATACTGCAGCACGAGAACATTCAGGGTTTTCCACGTCAACATGGCAGGGTTCAAAACTGATTCATATCCTGTTGGGGCAGAATCTGGAGTGTCACCAAATAATAATTTTTAAAATTATTGAATAATAATAATAATTATTATGAATTATAGTTGAAGCGTGAGGTTAAACCCACTGTATTTATAATAAGACATGCCCTCATTATGGTTGCAGGACTGCGTGCTGATTTTGACGCCCGATGCCACGGTATTCCAGGAGAGAAATCCGGACCTTTGGCGGGCAGGAACCTTCCTGAGGTTGTTAACAACATAGTCTGGGTCAGACAGCTGCTAATGAAGGTAAAACACTCACACACACAAATTCACACACACACACACAGGATAAATTCAACAAAGCATTGATTAGTCCTTTGAATCGTCTATTTATAATTCTTTGTGCACATTTAAATAACGAGTCTATCGTGTGTGTTCAGGTGGAAGACTCTTTAAAGATGGCGGAGGCTCTGTTATCAGACCTGGCAGGCTTTCGTGCCTTTGTGCAGTTCTGTGACGAGGTTCTCGAGCAGCTGAGGGCGTACGAGCAGGAGCAGTTTGACGACTGGACAAGAGACTTAATCTCTGGGTTATCGGATCCCAAATCTGGAATTAGGTGCGCACACACACACACACACACACACACACACACACACACACAGACACTTCTTTTGCTAGTCTTGTGAGGACCTCTTCATTGACACAATTGTTACTAACTAATTACTGCTTATACGTAAATCTGTCACATTAATTAATAAATAAAAAAATTTTTTTTGCAAATAAATAATTTATTTTAGTAAGGTGGCAAAGGAGCAGAAACTTTCCTTTGGAAATTCATCTGGGGAATTTGGAAAATATTCCAAGTCGGAAACGTACCAGAAATTTATGGGAATTCATTAGAAATTTGGGGGAGATTTATATAAACTGTATCATATACAAACATAAATATAATCTTTTATTTTGATCATAAGCTGACATGCAATGCAGACTAATACAGATTTTTAAAAATAAATTTGTATTTTTTTTTACTTTGATTTAATTGTAGCTGTAGTTTTGTTGCTTACGCACAGTTTTTGTTGTAACCAAAAATATCCTATACATTTTTTTTTAATTTTTTTAGGCTAACCTGCGCTTTTGTAAATTCCCAGTTTATTTTCATGATTTCCCGGTAATTCCCATGGAAAATTCCAGTTTTGAAAACTCCCGAATATTTTGCATCTCTATATTTGAGTATATTTTCTAATTAAAGTTGAATTAATATGCTGGAAACAAAATGTATCCGTGGGCCAGTGTGTGATTTTGTGTGTTTGTGTGTCTACATGAATTCAGTTTGCAGGCCAGCAGCCGTGTGATGGAGCTGGACCACGCAGATGGAAAGCTGAGGGTTCAGTACTCGGAGCGTTTGGTGAGTTTAGTGAGGGAGGTGAGACAGCTCTCTGCACTCGGCTTCACCGTTCCTGTCAGGATCCAACAGGCAGCCGGCATCGCCGAGAAGTTCCACAGGCAGGCCCTAGTGCTCAAACAGGTACACGGACACGTCTTCATCATCCATCTCATCATCTCAGCTCATGGTGGTGGGGTTTTTTAATTTTTTTCTCTCTTCAGAAAAGTGATGGAAGTTTCGCCCAATGATCAAAAGTTTACTTTATGGACATTTTAGAATACTGTTCTGTGTGTATGTGTGTGTGTGTGTGTGAAACAGGTGGCTCATTTCTACAACACCATAGACCAACAGATGATTCCATCCCAGAAACCTATGATGCTGAATTACGCTTTGGCCTTTGAGCAGGTTATTAAGGTGAGACCATTACTACTGAGGCCAGTGGGTGACTAAGTACACAAACCATGCACTCGAGTAAAAGTAGAGATACACTCAACAATTAATGACAATAAAACTTGAGTTGAATTGAGTTGAAGCCATGCCTTGTAACTCGATCATTTCTTGCCAACGCTGGAACCGATTCGCCGCAGGGTTCTTGTGCGAACCTTCGAGAGGGAGGAGGAAAAGCCTTGCAGATAACGTGGGACAATCCGAAAGAGTTGGAGGTCTACATTAACAAGCTCCAGAGTGCTGCCGAGAGGCTCTCAGCCCAGAACCGGAAGCTCCGCAAGTGGCACACTGACTTCACTGACAAGGTGGAATTATATTAACTAATAGCCTGTGATCACACGCTTCCCGATTAACAAGGGCAGGTTTGTTGGGCGTACGTGTGCTGATTGTCGTATGTGTGTGTGTGTGTGTGTGTGTGTGTGTGTGTGTGTGTGTAGGTGGTGACGCTGATGGGGGTTGATCTCCTGCGGCACCAGCAGCGCTGGAAGGAAGGGTTGCAGGAGCTCAGGGCTGGATTCGCCACCATCGAGGCTCAGGTATAATAAATAAACATACATTCATAAAATAATTTATAAATATAATATATATAAATATATATGTATAATTATTTAGCTGGATCATAAACCATGGGATGATGGAGTGGGTGGAGCCACACAGCACACTCTTAGGTTTAGTCTTTTAGATACGTTTAGCAGTGTTTAATGTGTGTGTGTGTGTGTGTGTGTGTGTGTGTGTGTGTGTATGTTGCAGGGTGTCCGAGCGAGTGATATGTATGCATGGAGGCAGCACTGGAACCATCAGCTTTATAAAGCCCTGGAGTTCCAGTACCAGTGCGGACTGGAATCGCTCAACAAGAACCTTCCGGAAATACACATCGACCTCGTCTTTAAGTACGGGTTTTGGTTATTGTGCGATTCGTGTATTAGGGTTTGTTGCATGGTGTATATGTGAGTGTGTGCAGGAATGTGTTGCACTAGAATGTGGACTGTGTGTGTGTGTGTGTGTGTGTGTGTGTGTGTGAACTCCCAGACAGGGCCGTGTGCAGTTCCGGCCCGTGTGTGAGGAGCTGCGAGTGAGGTATTACAGAGAGCTGAAGCGCTTCATTGGCATCCCCAATCAGTTCCGAGGCGTGCACGAGAGTGACAAGGGGGCGGAGCTTATATTCACCACCATGATTGCGAACAACTCCCGAGCCTTCATCACCATCTACGGTAACGCTGAGCAACTATTCAGCAGGCTGCAGCAAGTACAAGACAGGTTCAGGGTGAGCGCACATGCACACACACACACACACACACACACACACACACACACATCTATATATTTATATATATATATACCTATATGCATTAAAACATGTCTGTTTTTTTCTTCTGTTATTTAATGTATAAAAGGTTTTTTGGACACTTTATACACTATTTCAACAAAAGTATGTAGACATCTGGCCATCAGGTGCTTCTTTTTAAACATGCCATTCCACATTTGCTCTTATAATGAGCTCCACTCTTCGGGGAAGAGATTGTGTGAGATTCCTTTCATCCACAAGGATTTTAGGTACTGATGTAAGGTACTGATGTAAGTGAGTTAAGGAGGCCTGGGATGATGTTCCAATTCACCCTGTTCAATAGGGTTGAGGTCAGAGCTCTATAGCAAGAAGATCTTCCTCCCACTTGAAACCCATGGAAAGCAGATCTTCATGGGGAGGCTTTGTGCACATTGGCTTTGTCGTCCCGGAGCATTAACTGCTCCACTAGTGTTTGTGGCGATTTAATGGAGATGTGTGTGAGATTTCATTCATCCATAAGGGTGTTAGGAAAGTCAGGTACTGAGGGAGGTGAGGTTGCTCAAAAGGGTTGAGGGTTAAGATCTTCATTGAGCTGGTTTTGTGCACATGCGCATTGTCATGCTGGAACGGGTTTTGGTCTCCTAGTGCAAGTGAACAGACCTCTAAAGACATCTTATATAATTGTGTGCCTCCAACTCTGTGTTAAAAAGAAAATATAAATGCTTGAAAAAAAGCATCTGGTGCCATTACTCTGTAAAATACATTGTCCCTGAGTGGGATGATCTCATCTAGGGGTTCTAGAGGGGTTGAACTTCTGAATTCTTACTCTCCCTTCACTCTATAGATATTTCTATAAAGAGACTCTTTAATATGTAGGTGTTCAGTTCTGGGTCTTTCCCAACTTTGTATTAAACTAAGGGGCTACACCAGTGTCACCCTAAATGACTGTGTCTGCATGCCTTTTTGCAATAGAGTCCCACTTGTGTGTGTGTGTGTGTGTGTGTGTGTGTGTGTGTGTGTGTGTGTGTGTGTGAGAGTGAGAGAAAAGTCAGCGCAGTTTTTGCGCTCCATCCTTTTCGCTTCCTCTTTCTGATCTTCAAAAGCAGCTCTGACTCTTGGTTTCGGTCTTGCGGTTGGACACTTCACTTTCCATACCTAAAAAATGCACACGCGTGTAATCACACACACTCCCACTTCTCTGTCTGCTCTGATGAACCGAACACGCAAGCGCCATTAATACGCTCTCCCAGCATCCGTTTCTTAATCGGATACGTGTCAAAAACCACACGTTCACACCACGATACGCTATAATGCTATTTCAATTTCGTCATCGAGAAAGATAAAACGGTGCCATGATAAAAGACTGGGTGGGATTTATTGTACAATTATTACACTTCCTGGGGGTATGTAGCTAGCTAGATCGAAAAATTAGCATTTATTACAACAGCACAGAGAATGAAAAGTGATTCCGACCGATTAATCAGGCTGATTTTTGTCATTTTTCAATGAATCACTTATATCATTAATAATGGAATCGGCCAATAAAAATCATCCATCATATAACTGATTTATAAATATTGCCATTGGCCAGAAAAAATCTGTTCAACCTCTTATTTACATTATAGATGAAGGACACGAACAAAAATCAACATTTTCTTACTGCTTTCTTACAGGGGCCCTCTAGCAGGTGTCCAATAACATCTGCATTTTCAGGTCTTTTGATTGGACGGTCAAAGCTCGCAATCTGCCTCTGTTTCAACTGCTGAAAAATATTTTATATATATTTTATATATCGATTTAGTCTCAGATACACTTACAAGGACATTTACAAGTGTGTGTGTGTGTGTGTGTGTGTGTGTGTGTGTGTGTAGGAATGGGTCGTGCTGGGACAGGTAGATATGGAGGTCCTGGTGGAGAAATATCTTCACACGGTACAGGACTGGGAACGAAACTTCCGAGCCCTCAAAGCGAAAGGGAAAGAGGTGGACCGTCTTCCCAGGTGAACCTTCAGTCTTCAGAAACACAAACGTTCTATCATTTTAATAAAATATGAACTTTTTTGGTCATTTTTTTGTACTGTGTGTGTGGGTGTGTGTGTACGCAGCATCGAGAAGGTAGACTGCTTCACTGTGAACTGTGAGCCAGTGAAGGCCACGATTGAGGATTTGATCCAGAAACTGTTTGAAACCATGCTGACAGCTCTGAGAAAATCCATCCAGGGTAACGTGCAGAGTTCAGCATTGGGTGGAACTGGTGTTTTTTTTCTGTTTCTTAAAGGAAGAACGTAATGTGGAACATTTATGATGCACTGCTTCCACCTGCTGGACGAATACAGAAAACCGATTAGAGGATAGAGAGAAATGTATATTAATGAAGTGTGTGTGTGTGTGTGTGTGTGTGTGTTTAGGTCATATACAGACTGTGGACTCATTTGTCAGCAGTGGGATGACTACATTATCTACAAGACCACAGAGCATAGAGGAGATCGGAGAAGCCAACTCGAAGCACAGTCTACTCCAGGCACAGAAACCTGAGGTTCTTTCACAATTGTTTACGTTTTTTTTAACAGGCTCCTCCAGAAGGATCCTCAAGCATCTAAATCAGTCCAAAGCCTCCCTCTACATTGTGGAGGATATGTTTAAATCTTCAGGCTGTAGGAATTTAATTCGCACACATAAAAGCAGGTGCAGGTTTAGTTTCAGCAGATGATGGAGGCCAAAGCTCAAGTTCTGGTTAATTTGCAGCAGATTGAGGAGTTCCAGCAGGTGGAGCAGATCAAGGCTTGGTCAGTGGTGTGTATAAGTTCTGCCTCAGGTCCAGCAGTCAGAAGAGGAGAACCAGGTATTTTTTTCTGTTGATGTTGTTTGTAGGTTTTGCCTCAGTTCCAGCAGATGGAGAAGGTCAAGGTTCAGTTGATGTGTGTAGGTTCTGCCTCAGTTTCAGCAGATGGAGAAGATCAGGGTTCAGTTGATGTTGTGTGTAGGTTCTGCCTCAGTTCCTGCAGATGGAGGAGATCAGTGCTGTAATGATGCTTTGATGTTGTGTGTAGGTTCTGCCTCAGTTCCAGCAGATGGAAGAGATCAGGGATCAGTTGATGTTGTTTGTAGGTTCTGCCTCAGTTCCTGCAGATGGAGAAGGTCAAGGTTCAGTTGATGTGTGTAGGTTCTGCCTCAGTTTCAGCAGATGGAGAAGATCAGGGTTCAGTTGATGTTGTGTGTAGGTTCTGCCTCAGTTCCTGCAGATGGAGGAGATCAGTGCTGTAATGATGCTTTGATGTTGTGTGTAGGTTCTGCCTCAGTTCCAGCAGATGGAGGAGAAGAACAGGCTTCTTCGCTCGGTTGCAGGAGGGGGCGTCGACTCGATCAGCTCCCTCAGAGCTAAGTGGGACAAATTCGAGCTGATGATGGAGAGTCACCAGCTGATGATCAGAGAACAGGTACACGCACGCTCCTCTTCATCTTCATCACGCTAGTGATGATGATGATGATGACGACGATCTTGTCTCCGTGTCAGGTGGAGGTGATGAGGAGCAGCGTGACGGGTCGGGTCAGCGTATACTTCCAGGAGCTGCAGAAGTTCCGTTCTCGTTGGGATCAGCTCCGCCCCTCCGATGATGTCACCGAGTCATGTGACCCTGACGTCTTGCAGCGCTGCGTGGAGCGAGTGAGGGAGAAGATGGAGGAGTTCAACGAGCTCGAGAACACGCGCACAAAGCTTTTGTACATGACACACACACACACACACACACACACACGCACTATCAATACCACATTTTTTTTATTTTGATATTAAAATACTGGACAAAATTGTTCACACCTGTGCGTGTGTGCGTGTGTGTGTGTGTGTGTGTGTGTGTAGGGAGGATTGTGAGCACTTTGGCCTGGATGTTCCTGACACGTCTCTTGCATTAGACACACTGCACGACCTGCAGCGGTGCTCAGAAATGTGGAGCCTGTACGAGGAGTTTCAAAACACACTCAACACCAGTGCGCAGCAGGACTGGATCAGCTTCAGGTGCACACACACACACACACACACACACATCTGTCTTAATGTCGTTGTGAGGACCGTCCTCTGTAACCCTTAGTAAATAAGTAGGTTTCTAAAAATGGTATGAAATCTGTAAAACTAAAACGTGAGGCCTATTGCGTGTAAGCAGATCATGATTGAGATCATTCCACCACCTTTGGATTTAATTTAGATGAACGTTTGAATCTCTTAGCTAGATACTCTTAATGGACAAATGCTATGGTGTGTAGGTTCTGCCTCAGCTCCAGAAGATGAAGGATATCAGGACTTGGTCTGATTCAGGTCTGGCAGATGAAGTAGAATAGGGCTTGAATTTTGCTTTTACGTTCTGCAACATTAATGAAATGTTTAATTTATGTTGTGTGTTGGTTCTGGCTTAATTACAGCAGATGGAGAAGATCAGGGCTTGGTTAAGGTTCTGCCTCAAATCCAAAAGATGGAGAAGAACGGGGCAATAATGATACTTTTATATTGTGAGTAGGTTCTAGCTTAGTTCCAGCAGATGGAGAAGAGCAGGGCTTTGGGTAATGTTATGTAGGTTCTGCCTCAGCAGATAGAGAAGATGCAATTTATGGACAAAAATATGTGGACACCTGACCAGAAGATTGGTATGTGCTTTTTTTTTTTAAAGTCCCATTCCCTAGTCCTTGTTTGCTCTTATATTGAGCTCCATGCGTCTGAGAAGATGTTCCACTAGCTTTTTTGCGTAGATTTTGTGGAGATTTGTGAGATTTTATTCTGCTATAAGGGTGTTAGTAAAGCCAGGTACTGATGAAGGTGAGGTAAGGAGGATTTGTGTGCTGTTCCAGTTCATCTTGTTGAGGTCAGAGAAAGATCTCCTCTATAGCAGGAGATCTTTCACCTTGTCCATGGAAAGCATGCTGGAACAGGTTTGGATCTCCTAGTTCAAGTGAAGGAACAATGTGATCCACTCTTTTCCTTACAGGAGCAGGACACAGGAGTTTGAGGAGTTGGTGTTCATGTGGCACGAACGCCTGAGGAAGCAGGAGGAACACAACACCATGACAGTGATGCTGCAGAAAGAAGTGGACAAGTACAAGGTCTGGAGATTTTCCAAAAAAATGCCTGAATTGAAACTAGTGGCTTTACAGGGACCAAAAGCAGTGTGTGTGTGTGTGTGTGTGTGTGTGTGTGTGTGTGTGTGTGTAGGCTCTAATTCCTGTGCTGAAGTATGTGAAAGGTGATCACCTCTCCCAAGATCATTGGCTGGACCTCTTCAGACTTCTTGGTCTCCCCAGAGGAACTATGCTGGAGAAACTCCTGTTCAAAGACCTGCTAAGTGTCTCACAAACCATCATAGATAAAGTCCTAGAGCTAAAGGTATTTATACACTGTGTATATATATAGATATATATGTATAAATACACACACACACACACACACACACACACACACACATACTAAGACTTGACTACACATGTAGTATAATAGCGGACCTGTTCTGTTTATTTATGTGTGCGTGTGTGTGTGCGTGTACGTGTGCGTGTGTGTGTGTGCGTGCAGGACCTGAACAGTCGTGCTCATGCAGAGGTGAGTATCCGGGAGGCTCTGCGTGAGGTGGAACTGTGGGCCGCTGGAGCGAGTTTCTCTCTCACCGAACACACGAACAGCACCGGCGCACACGTGAGCCTCATTCGTGAGTGGAGAGACGTCATGAACCAGGTGAGAGAAAGAGGGATATGGAAAGGAGAGAGGAAAAAAAAGGATGGAGAGACAGAGAGAGTAAGAGAGAGAGAGAGAGAGGAAGGTAGTAATCGAGAGGGAGGAAGAGACGGCGAAAGAGAGAGAAGTTGAAAAACAGGGATGGAGAAATAAAGAGGGAGAAAGAGACAGCGAGAAGGAGTGAGGGAGAACAACAGAGATGGAGAGAGACAAAGATAGAGGGATGGAGAGAGAGGGAAAGAGAGAAACGGAGAAAAAGAGACGGAGAAATGGAGAAAGAAAGAGAAAATGAGAGAAGGAGGGATTAGAGAGACTGCAAGGAAGAGAGAGGAAGAGATAGAAAGTGAGGCAGAAAAAGGCAGAGGGAGAAAGAGAGAGATGGAGAGTGAGATAGAGAAAGAGGGAGAAAGAGAGATGAAGGAATGAGCCGTATTGATCTCCTGATAGTTTATAACCTGTTGGTGTGTTCCTGTGTGAAGGTTGGAGATAACCGGTGCCTGCTGCAGTCTCTAAAGGACTCTCCGTATTACCAGTGCTTCCACGACAAGGTCTCCCTGTGGGAGTCGCGTCTCTCCGACCTCGACGACTTCCTGCAAAGCCTCAACAGCATCCAGAGGAAGTGGCTCTACCTCGAGCCCATATTCGGGCGCGGCGCATTACCGAGGGAGCAGAGCCGCTTTCAGAGAGTGGACCAGGACTTCAGGTCAGGGGTCCTGTGTGTGTGTGTGTGTGTGTGTGTGTGTGTGTGTGTGTGCGTGTTTGTGTGTGTGTATCAGTAGTATTGGGACTCCAGCCTTGTGTGGTTGTTTACCAAACTGTTTCCACAAACTTGGTGACACACAGTCTGACCTTTTCTCTTCACTTGAACTTCGAGATCTGGTCCAGCATGACTTTACTAACACCCTTGTGGCTGAATGAGCATCAATCTCAACAAACAAAATCAAAACCAAATAGAACACAATCTAGTGGAACATCTTGACACAGGAGTGGAGCTCATTCTAAGAGCAAAACGTGGACTGGGATGTTAAAAAAAAATTAAATAAATAAAAATTTTAGGGTCAGGTGTTCACCAACATTTGTCCATATAGTGTATACCAGTGTGTCCTTTTTTATTTTAAATGTAAATCTTAAAGATCAAGTGTAGAACTAATGGTCTTGAAATGTTCTTTGAGGACGAGAACCTTTTATTAACCATTATTTCTATCAATTTTAAAATAAATGGGTAGACAGACAGACAGACCAAGAGACAACATCTGTATTGTGTATTGTTTTACAGTATTTTAAGTACTGTTGTATGTGTGTGTGTGTGTGTGTGTGTGTGTGTGTGTGTGTGTGTGTGCACCTTTAGGGCTATAATGTCTGATGTTCAGGGAGACAACAGAGTGACGTCTCTGACCACGAGGCCAGGAATGAGGAACTCTCTCAACACCCTGCAGGATCAGCTACAGCGCTGTCAGAAATCCCTCAATGACTTCCTCGAGGTGCCGGATAGCACACACACACACACACACACACACACACACACACACACACACTGAGCAATACGCTTACGTAGAGCTTATCGGCTTCTCTTAACATTACAACGATTCTTTATTTGATCATCCCTGAGAGACCTCGGTAGGAATATGGTTTTCTGACCCCTATGTCCTCTGTGACCCTGTGCAGGAGAAACGCTCGGCGTTTCCACGTTTCTATTTCATCGGCGACGACGACCTGCTGGAGATCCTGGGCCAAGCGACGAATCCCGCCGTCATCCAAACACACCTGAAGAAGCTGTTCACAGGTAACGTGTACACACACACACACACACACACACACACACACACACACAAGTGTTATGATTTCTCTGGAATGTGTGTGTTCAGGAATCCACAGTGTGGACTTTGACTCGACCGGCAGCAGAATCACGGCCATGAGGTCCCTCGAAGGAGAAACGGTCCATCTGAGGAACACAATTGCCATCTCCAACGACGTCGAGGTCCGACACACACACACACACACACACACACACACACACACACATATATATATATATGTGTGTACTTTCTAAATGGTGTATAGACAATTACAATAATGGGATAATGCAACAAAATGTCTGTGTGTGTGTGTGTGTGTGTGTGTGTGTGTGTGTGTGTGTGTGTGTGTTAGGTCTGGCTCAGTGCACTGTCCGCCGAAATGAAGGAAACCTTGAAACTGCTGCTGTGTGAATGTGTGAAAGCAGTGAAAGGGGGTGGAGTCGACCCCAATCGCTTCCCCTCACAGGTAAACTGCTCAGTGTTTGGAGAAGAAGTACATATGGCTGGGAAAGTCAGGTGTCCCAATACTTTTGCTTATACAGTGCAGCAGGCTATTAGTGCAATGACAAGGAAATATAGTAAAGATTGTGTGTGTGTGTGGGTCTGTGTGTGTGTGTGTGTGTGTGTGTGTGTGTTTGTGTGGACAGATCCTGTGCCTGGCTGAACAGATCCAGTTCACAGAGGATGTAGAAAGTGCGATCCGTGAGCAGAACCTCCACCAACTGGAGCTCGAGCTCACGGCTAAACTGGAGCACTACACCGACACAAACGCCGCCACCGAGTCTGCAGGTGTGTGTGTGTGTGTGTGTGTGTGTGTGTGTGTGTGTGTGGTTTCGAACCGCCTCCTCTATTCTGTCCTGTTCGTATCCCCGCAGAGTCCACTGTGTTACAGTTAAAGCTGAAAGCTCTGATCCTGGATGTGATCCACAACCTGTCGGTGGTCCGGGAGCTGCTGGAGGTTCAGGTTCGCAGTGCGGATGACTGGGCGTGGACCAAACAGCTGCGTTTTTATCTGAACGCTGATCAGCGCTGCACCGCACACATGGTGGACGCGGGGTTCGACTACACCTATGAGTACCAGGTATTTATAATAAATATTCGTCTCCTCCCCTTTTTTTTGGCTGATTATGAAAAATTCACTTGGGATTGATCACAATGTAATCGGATGCAGTGGTTTCTCTTTTACTGAAGAGATGAATAAATTATACTTCAGGGTAACGCCCCTAAACTCGTGCACACTCCTCTGACGGATAAGTGCTACCTCACGCTGACTCAGGCCATGAGGATGGGTTTGGGAGGGAACCCGTACGGACCGGCCGGAACCGGCAAAACCGAGTCAGTTAAAGCGCTGGGAGGACTGCTGGGCAGGCAGGTTCTGGTGTTCAACTGCGATGAGGTACTCTCATTCCATACACACACACACACACACACACACACGAGTCTGTTTTGAAAATGTAAGAAGGAGAAAGTACAGATATTTGTGTAAAAAATTTAATAAGTGAAAGTAAAAAGTCCAAATAAATAAATAGTAAAGAAAAATAGATGGAGGTTTTTTTTTTTTTTTTAATAGACGTTTATTTCCTGTTCTGTCTGGAGGTTACAGCTCTGCCTCTGCCTTTTGTATTCTGTGACTCTCAGGAAGCGTCTCGGTCTAAGTAGCGTTGTATATACATACATATCAAATATTGCTCACAAATGAATGGTCACTTTCTAAATAATATAATATATCAAGATACTATAAATAATAATATAAACAAATAAATCGATGCAAACGTGTTAAAAGTGACTCATCGCGTTACGAATGCCAACTTCTATCCAATGCACACTTTTACAGATTGATGCATCACATCGTTCACTTTTATTATTGGATTAAAAGAGGCAGATGTAGAGGACGGAGTAGTTCAGAGACGAATGATCCGCTGTGGCGACCCCTAATGGGAGCAGCCAAAAGAAGAAGCTCGTTAACTTTTATGGGGATCAGTGAATCTTACTATCCCTACTACACACACACACACACACACACACACACACACTCTCTTTTTAGGAATACACAGCAATGTAATTGAAGCAAAAGAACTCTGCTGACACTTTTTATCCATTTATAAATACATTTAATGTTCAATGAGACAAATTATTCTTTTTCTTTTTTCTTCTACTTGGAAATAATGAGACTCTTGATCATGTGACCGTCCTGTTCATCTCTACGTCTTCACCTCCGACACTGGAGACTCCTTCCAAATTTGCCAAAAAAATGTTAATATGTATATATTCATATAGAGAGTCCCTGTTCAAGGTGTTGCCATAGAAACGATCATGTGTTCACAATCTGCTGTTATATAATTTAAAATAATACCAAACTTGGTTTAATCAAAGCTGTTTTGGACAAAAAAAATGTGTGTGTGTGTGTGTGTGTGTGTGTGTGTGTGTGTGTGTGTGTGTGTGTGTATAGGGCATTGATGTGAAGTCTATGGGTCGTATTTTCGTGGGGTTGATAAAGTGCGGCGCTTGGGGCTGCTTCGATGAGTTTAATCGTCTGGAGGAAGCGGTGCTGTCTGCAGTCTCCATGCAGATCCAGGCGATTCAGGACTCTCTGAGGCAGCACCGAGACTCCTGTCACCTCCTGGGCAAAGAGGTGTGTATATAGGTGTACACACACACACACAAACACACACAAACACACGTTTGCTTTTTTTCTCTCTAGTAGTTGACTTTTTTGTTTAACCTATTAGGTGGAGCTGGACCCAAACTCGGGCATTTTCATCACTCTGAACCCTGCGGGGAAAGGTTACGGCGGCAGGCAGAAGCTCCCGGACAACCTGAAGCAACTTTTCCGTCCGGTTGCCATGACGACCCCCGATAACGAGCTCATCGCTGAGGTCATCCTTTTCTCAGAGGGATTTAAACAGGGAAAGGAGCTGGCACGCAAACTCACCGCGGTGTTCAACCTGGCCAGGTGAAAACACACACACACACACACACACACACACACACACACACACACACACACACAGTTAGTGGTGTCCTGCCTGAATCAGTCCACCTAATACCATCATTATGATGCCACGGCTATAAAAGCATTAATATTGTAGAGAAACGCAGTAGAACAGAGAGCTGCATCACAGGTATCACATACAGCGAGAATGAATGTCATCACTAAAGCAAGAAACCCAATAAACACAATTCAACACGTCTCCTTTCACTGGAGCCACAGCTGCACCTCCCTCATACATCATCTGCAGCAGAAGAAACGATATTCAGCTAAAATAATAAACCCTGTGCATTTTTCTTTCCATGCATTTCCCTCAGGATCAGGTCTCTTTACACCTTTTCCTCTTTTCCTTACGTCTGGTTTTCTGTCTTCGTCTTACCTCTTATCACTGTGGTCCCCCGTTTTCTTCCATGGGTTCAAATTGTTTCATCAGCATACAATGATTCCGATGGAATCACCGTCTCCTGGTATTTTGCATCCTGATCGGATGTATTTCGACTTTATCCTCTGTGTACGTGTGTAGGGAGTTGCTGACCCCTCAGCAGCACTACGACTGGGGGTTGCGGGCTCTGAAGACGGTGCTGAAAGGCTGTGGGAATTTATTGCAGCTACAACGAAAACAACATACACAAGGTATTCGAATGATACGACAGTCAGGGGGAAGAAAAGCAAAATTGCTTGTTATTTTAATTATTTTTATTATTTTTATTACCGCAATTTATTATTAACATTTGTGAACATCAACATTTTACATAAAAAAATACAAATAAAACGCCAACTTGGTTATATAATATATAAAATAACGTTTTATAATATTATGTAAAAAATAGTGCATAGTACATACATCTACACAGTTTCTTTTTTTTTATTTATTTATTTTTTTTTAAATATCCCTGCCGTTGTTGTTGTATGTTTTCAAGTTAATTAAAAATAATAACAACAACTAAAAAAAACGGACCCGAAAGCCCTGTACAGAAATGGTCCGGTACGAATACGTGTGTCGTTACACCCCTAGCAGATGTGTTTATTATGTAGTACTGATGTCTTTAACCTTCGTGTAGTGAGCGAGAGTGTGTTAGTGGTGCAGGCTCTGAGGTTGAACACACTCTCGAAGCTGACGTTCTCGGACGGCGCTCGGTTCGACGGCCTGCTCGGGGACGTCTTTCCTGCGGTGGACTTCAACGAAGTGCAGTACGAAGAGCTGCGGGTCGCCCTGCACGCCGCTTACGAGGAAGCCAAGCTTGAGATCATACCTAGTCAGGTGCACACACACACACACACACACACACACATACAAATTCCGTACAGCTGCTTTGAGACAATTTCAGTTGTAAAATAGCGCTATAGAAATAAACTTGACTTGGTTTAACACACACACACACACACACACACACACACACACACACACACACACACACACACAAATAGAATAACTGATTGAAATTGTTTAATGCTTGTGTACATGGTGTATATCCTGTTTGTATAGGTGAGGAAAGCCCTGGAGCTGTATGAACAGATGAAGCAGAGGATGGGCGTGGTCATGGTGGGTCCGAGCGGCTGCGGGAAGTCGACCGTGTGGCGTTTGCTACGCGCCGCACTGAAGCGTCTTGGCCTCACTGTGCAGCACCACACGGTCAACCCCAAAGCGCTGAGCCGGCAGCAGCTGCTGGGACACATGGACATGGACACGCGCGAGTGGAGCGACGGCGTCATCACCGCTGCCTCCAGGCACGTCATCCGGGAACCTCAAGGTAACCCTCAGTATACACGATCTTCTCTCCATGTCGTTGTCTCTTTTTTGCTCTTTATCCTCTCGGCCTTTCCACAGAGGTGAGCTCGTGGATCGTGTGCGACGGCGATATCGACCCGGAGTGGGTGGAGTCGTTGAACTCGGTTCTGGACGACAACCGGCTGCTGACGATGCCGAGCGGAGAGCGCATTCAGTTCGGCCCGAACGTCAACTTCCTGTTCGAGACCCACGACCTGAGCTGTGCTTCCCCTGCCACTATCTCCCGCATGGGCATCATCTTCCTTAGGTATGTAGAGGAGCATTGTGTAATGTGTGGAATTGTGTATAATAGTGTATAAGTGTGTGTGTGTGTGTGTGTGTGTGAGACAGTGATGAGGACACTGATGTGAGCGCTCTGCTGAAAGCATGGTTAAGGAGAGAGGAGGTGGAGAACAGGGACAATCTGGAGATTTGGATTAATGATTACTTCCAGCGAGCCCTCAACTGGGTGTTCACACAGGTACACACACACACACACACACACACACACACACACACACACACACACACACCTATGTACTAGTGATGTGCATCTCGATACAATACAATACAATACTCTAAAACTGTTCCCTTTGTCTGTTTTTCTCTCTCTAGGGTGAGTGTGTAGTCGAGACAAGTCTGGTTGGTGCCGTCTTGAATGGTTTGTCCCACCTGAGGGGTGTGAGCGAGCGGGCCGAGTTTATAGTCGGGTTGATCCGCGGCCTCGGAGGAAACCTGCACCTGAAATCACGGCAGGAGTTCGCCAAGCAGGTTGGAGCGTAGACGTGGGCGTTTGGGGTTTCAGTTCCAGAGTGTGTGTACAGGCACAGTGAAATAGCCATTTGTGTGTCTGTGTGTAGGTTCTAAGCTGGGCAGGCGAGAGCCCTCCTGATCCACGGAACCCTCTAGATCTGAGCTTCAGCTGTGATTCTGGGCGCGTGTGTGCGTACGAGGTGCAGTGTAGCGACGGAGTGTGTGTGGAGGATTTCGGGAGTGCGCACACGCTCCCCGTCATACACACTCCACATACACAACATGCGCTGCACAACTTCACACACTGGCTCCAAGCTGGACATTTGCAACCGTTCCTGATGGTTGGGCCAGAGGGATGTGGCAAGGGGTATAAAACACACACACACACACACACACACACACACACACACACTTCTACACACACTTCTTTACATATTCACCCTGCATTTTTAGATCTCAGAGATACAAGTTTATGGCATAAACATGCTACATACTGTGTGTGTGTGTGTGTGTGTGTGTGTGTGTGTGTGTGTGTGTGTGTGTGTGTGTGTGCAGGATGTTGTTGCGTTACGCTTTTTCCAGGCTCCGTTCGACTCAGGTGGCAGTGGTCCACTGCAGCGCTCAGACCACATCAACGCACGTCCTGCAGAAACTCGCTCAAATGTGTGTGTGCATCAGCTCCAACACACACCGCGTGTATCGGCCGCGCGACTGCGAGCGCCTCGTCCTCTACCTCAAAGACATCAACCTTCCCAAACCCGACAAGTGGGGGACCAGCAACCTGATCGCTTTCCTGCAGCAGGTTTTGATCATATCTATCTATCCATCCATCCGTCCGTCTATCCGTCCGTCCATCCTTTATGTCTCTCTCCATCTCTCAGGTGTTGACATACCAGGGCTTTTATGATGAGAGTCTCGAGTGGGTTGGTTTGGAGAACATCCAAGTTGTGTGTTCGATGTCTGTCGGAGGTGCTGTGGGACGTCACACACTCACCCCACGCTTTACCTCGATAGTGCGCATTTGCACCGTCGAGTGAGTCTCTCTTTTACACACACACACACACACAGTAAATAATTCTACACTATTAAAAGAACATCAGCCATGTGTGTGTATGTATGTATATGTGTGTTTGTGTCTCTGCAGTTATCCTGATAGAGAGCAGCTCCAGACTATCTATAGCGCCTACCTGTCCCCGGTGTTGCAAAGAACTCTGGGTAACCATCCCACCTGGAGCTCCGCAAAAGTTTTTCAGCTCGCTGCCTCTTTGGTCCAAATCTACGAACAGGTTTGCACTGATTGGCCATTAGTCCGTGTGTCCGTGAATGTCACGTTCAAAACCTGACACGCTTGTGTGTGTGTGTGTGTGTGTGTGTGTTAGGTGAAGGCGAAGTTCACCGTAGATGATCACAGTCACTACTTGTTCACACCGTGCGTTTTGACGCACTGGGTAAGGAACCTGCTCAGATACGACCTGACTGCAGGTAAGCGCTAATCCACTCACGCTACGATCTGAAACCTGATACACGCTCATACACTGTACATTTGCATCTAAATAGGGACACTAATTAGTCCTAGTTATACACTATGTGGGTGGAGTCGCTTTCGAAAACAAAACAAAACCTAATCTTTTGTCTCTCTTGTTCTGTCACTGCTCCCAATGTGTTCATACGGTACGTTTAAAGCACTCGCACACGTTCACACTCGAACCGCTCCAGCCGAATAAGACCTAACAGGCATTTGTGTGTGTGTGTGTGTGTGTGTGTGTGTGTGTGTGTGTGTGTGTGTAGGTAAATGTCTAACTCCCGCAGACTCGGTTTTGGAGGTGGTAGCGTACGAGGCCCACCGGCTCTTCAGAGACAAACTTGTCCTAGATAAAGACCTGCACTCGTTCGATAACATCCTCAGCTCGGTCATTCGGGGAGATTGGGGCTCTGACGTGCTCGATAATGTGTCTGGTGAGTAACACACACACACACACACACACACACACACACAAATACATGTTTATATATGTTTTCCATCGTCTTTTCTTTCAGACACATACTTCGTGACTTGGGGTGCAAGCCATGATGGGCGTGGCCATAACAAGCCCCTTCCACTTTATGGGAAGCCACTCGGCCGTCTCAGCTCCAGCGACCTAACAGAAGTTGTTCGCAAGGTCGGACTCGAGGATTTTGTGTGTGTGTTTGTGTGTGTGTGTGTGTTTGTGTGTGTGTGTGTGTGTGTGTGTGTGTGTGTGTGTGTGTGTGTGTGTGTGTGTGTGCACGCATCTGTGTAGATCTATTTTGTCACTCTTACACTCTTTTTCGCTCTTTCTCTCTTTCTCTCTCTCTCTCTCTCTCTCTCTCTCTCTGCAGGGGGTTCTGCAGTACGAGCGTGAGAACCGGGAGTTGGACCTGCTGATCTTCCCGGAGGTCTTGGACTTTGTGTGTCGTGTGGACCGGGTGCTGTCCGCTCCAGCCGGGTGTGTGTTGCTGGCGGGACGGAGCGGAGTGGGGCGACGCACAGCTGTGTGTTTAGTCGCACACATGCACCGTGCTGCGCTCTACACGCCCAAGATCAGCCGCTCCTACACACTCAAGCACTTCAGGAACGACCTTAAAACCGTAAGCACCTCAGCCACCTGGAGACACTGTCCAGATGTCCATCTGTCTGTCTGTTTACCTCTTACTCTGTTTGTCTCTCTGTCTGTTTATCAATCTGTTTACTGTCTGTCTGTCTGTCTGTCTTACCATATGTTCATCTGTCTGTCTGTCCGTCCGTCTGTCTGTCTGTCTGTCAGCTAATAACAATAGAGTACATATAGTATGCTAATGAAATAAATTATGAGTGTGTGTGTGTGTGTCTGTCTGTCTGTTTGTCTGTCTGTACTTTCACCTCTCTCTCTCTCTCTGATTGTCTCTCGCTCTGTTTAGCTATCTGTTTGTCTGTCTGTGTGTCTTTCTGTCTGTCTGTCAGCCAATAACAATAGAGTACATATAGTATGCTAATGGAATAAATTATATGAGTGTGTGTGTGTGTGTGTGTGTGTGTGTGTGTGTGTGTTTGTGTGTGTTTGTGTGTGTGTTTGTGTGTGTTTGTGTGTGTGTG
>MU551552.1:2014993-2030273 GCA_024362625.1 Silurus asotus | reverse complement strand
TGTGTGTCTGTGTATGTGTGTGTGTGTGTGTGTGTGTGTCTGTGTGTGTGTAGGTGATGCAGATGGCAGGTGTGGAAGGCCAGCAGACTATACTGTTGTTAGAGGACCATCAGTTCGTACATCCCTCCTTCCTGGAGATGGTCAACAGTCTGCTCTCTTCAGGTCAGTGTGTGTGTATGTGTGAGATGTGTGGTTATTCCATCACGCAGGGTTTAATACTGTGTGTGTGTGTGTGTGTGTGTGTGTGTGTGTGTGTGTGTGTGTGTGTGTGATGTGTAGTTATTACACTACGCAGGGTTTAATACTGTCTGTGTGTGTGTGTGTTCCAGGTGAAGTTCCTGGACTGTACACAACAGAAGAGCTGGAGCCGTTGCTGTCAACTCTGAAGGACCAGGCAGCACAAGATGAATTCACCGGAACTCTGTTTAACTACTACACAAACCGTTAGTACACACACACACACACACACACACACATATATACTATCGTATTAACTCACTATGCAAATAAAAAGACTGTGTGTGTGTGTGTGCGCGTGTGTGCGTGTGTGTGTAGGTGTGCAGCAGAACCTCCATGTGGTACTCATCATGGACTGCACCAATGAAAATTTTACCATCAACTGTGAGAGCAACCCAGCACTTTACAGGAAGTGCAGTGTGCAGTGGCTGGAGGGATGGAGGGACAGCAGCATGAAGAAGGTAGAGAGAGAAAGAGAGAAAGGAGGAAGACAGTTCATATAGATATATGAATTAGGTGAAGTGTGTAATAATTTTGTGTTTTGTAGATTCCTGAAATGTTTCTGTCTGAAACAGAGGAGGAAAAGAGCGCTGAAAAAAAATCTAAGAAACACAAAGCAGGTGTGTGTCCGAGTGTGTGTCCGAGTGTGTGTCAGAGCGTGTCTGAGTATGTTTAAAAGTATGTCTGTTTGTATGTCCGAGTGTGTGTCTGAATGTGTTTGATTGTTTGTCTGAGCATGTGTCCCAAATGTGTGTCCAAGCCTGTGTCTTAGTGTGTGTCCGAGTGTGTGTAAGAGTGTGTCTCTAAATGTATCTGAGTGTGTGTCCCCAAACTTTTCTCTGATTGTGTGTCTGACTGTGTGGTTTGATTGGTATATTTATGAAGCCTCAGTTGTTCGATCCTTTTATTCTATTGGTCGCTGGCCGAGCGAGGGAGCTGATTGGTTGATTTCTCTGCAGACTTCTTTCACTCGTTCCTGATGATCCATGAGTCGTGCCGCGAGCACGGAGCGACGACGAACAGATACCTGAGCTTTCTCAAGGTCTATCAGTCCATCTACAGCATTAAGAAGAGAGAGCTCACTCAGAGACAGCAGCACCTGCAGGTGTATACGCACACACACACACACACACACTCAGACACACACACAAACACTCACACTTAATACAAAAAAAAATTATAAACTGAACAATCTTTTAGTCCATTGCTTTCTCTTTTGTGTGTGTGTGTGTGTGTGTGTGTGTGTGTGTGTGTGTGTGTGTGTGTGTGTGTGTGTGTGTGTAGGCGGGTGTGGCTAAGTTAAACGAAGCCAAGTCACTGGTGGATGAGCTGAAGAGGCGTGCAGCCGACCAGAGCATGCTCCTGAAAACCAAACAGGCGGAGGCGGATGCAGCGCTGCAGGAGATCACCACATCCATGCAGGTGTGTGTGTGTGTGTGTGTGTGTGTGTGTGTGTGTGTGTGTGTGCAGGTGTGTGAATGTTAATTTTAAAAGAATTATAATCACTAACATGAAACTTACATCCTTTGGTGTGTGTGTGTGTGTGTGTGTGTGTGCGCATTAGAATGCAAGTGATCAGAAGACAGAGATGGAGAAACTGAAGGGACGAATGGCTCAGGAAGTGGCCAAAATTGAGGAGCGGAAGGAGAAGATCGACGACGAGCTGAAAGAAGTTCAGGTGAGTGCAAAGACACAGACACAGACACACACACACACACACACACACACACACACACACACACACACACACAGACGCTAGTATATTCCACTGTGGTGATCATACAACAATAAACCACAAAGGAAATATTTGTGTGTGTGTGTGTGTGTGTGTGTGTGTGTGTGTGTGTGTGTGTGTGTGTGTGAAGCCCCTGGTCGAAGAGGCGAAGCGGGCCGTTGGAAACATCAAACCCGAGTCCCTGTCCGAGATTCGTTCGCTGCGAATGCCCCCGGACGTCATTAGAGACATCCTGGAAGGGGTGCTGAGGCTCATGGGAATTTTTGACACCTCCTGGGTCAGCATGAAGAGGTGAGACCCTGCATTCATTTACACTCTTTCTCTTCTTCATGGAGCTGAAACTGCTGGAACAGGTTTGGGTCTGTTTAGGTTCATTCTCATATCCTCTGGAAAGTGAAGGTGGGGAGTTCAAATTCCAGCACCAACAAGCTGCCACATTGGGCCCTTGAGCAAGGCCCCCAGGCCTCAACTGCTTAGTTGGATATGTGTGATCGTTGCCTCTGTGTACGTTTAAAACTTCGTCCAGAAGCGTCCTGTACAATTGTGTGTGTCCGACATTTCGGACAGTTTGTGTAGTTAGGCGGTTTTTACAACCCATTAAAACCTTCTAATGATGCTAATGAAACACTCTGGTGTGTGTGTGTGTGTGTGTGTGTGTGTGTGTGTGTGTGTGTGTGTGTGCCCTTTTCTCTATAAGAAAGAAAGCCCCATTACCACTGCATTAAGTGGATATATTTACACTTGCTAAATGCTTTTTGTGACTAAATACATTTCATGGGGATTCACTTATTAAAGGGTTCATTTATTTGTTTTGAAAAGGAAACCCTGATTGACGGTAATTAGATAAATAATAATAATAACGATAACAATTATGAATGCCTTGAAAGTTCTTCTTTTACTTTCCACTGAATAACAATAGTCATTTCTTATTTCAGTTTCTTGGCGAAGCGCGGCGTCAGGGAGGACATTGTGACGTTCGACGTGCGAAACATCACACACGAGATCCGGGAGAGCGTGGAAGAGTTACTGCACAGGAACAGGGCCTCGTTTGATCCAAAGGTATTTCTCTCTCTCTCTCTCACACACACACACACACACACACACACACACACACACACACACACACACACACACACACACACAGAGTAATACATCAGTAATCAAATTGACACCATAAAAAGTAATTTGTAACTGGTTAGAGGGAAAGAAGTGTAAGTATAAAATTTATATAATTGTTTGTGTGTGTGTGTGTGTGTGTGTGTGTGTGTGTGTGTGTGTGTGTGTGTGCTGCAGAACGCGAAGCGTGCGAGCGCAGCCGCTGCTCCTTTAGCCGCATGGGTGAAAGCCAATGTCCAGTACTCTCATGTCCTGGAGAAGATCCAACCACTAGAGGCTGAGCACGCAGGACTGATGGAGTATGTATATACACACACACACACACACACACACACACACAATTTGAGCTGTATGTCCTTTCAAACCTTAAATACTTGAAATATATCTTTTTTTGTGTGTGTGTGTGTGTGTGTGTGTGTGTGTGTGTGTGTGTCAGAAACCTACGCAAGACAGAGAGTCGGATGAGTAAACTGGAGGCTCAGCTCAACTCAGTTGGAGAAAGAGTGTCGGAGCTGAAGGACAAGTAAAAATTACTTTACGGGTTATTTGGGACACAGCCGGAGTTTTGGAAGTGTTTTAAATCTGAGTGTAGGACACGTTGTACCTGTGTAGGGGTTATGGAGTGGGGTAGTGTTTAGGACAGGGCCCATAGACCTGAAACTATATCGGTTAAGGTTTTTTTTGGTGTGTGTGTGTGTGTGTGTGTGTGTGTGTTTTACAGGTTTCAGCGTCGTACAACAGAAGCTGCGAAACTAGAATCGGAAGTTAGCCGAGCTCAGGAAACCATCAGCGCCGCGGAGAAACTCATCCACCAGCTGGACGGAGAACACACTCGCTGGAGCACGCAGGTGTGTGTGTGTGTGTGTGTGTGTGTGTGTGTGTGTGTCTGTGAGATTAAATAAATAAGTTAGTGTGTGTGTTTGTGTGTGACTTATATAATAGAATATAATAGGATCCTGTGTGTGTGTGTGTGTTATATGTTGTATGACTAGGTACATTTTTGTGTGTGTGTGTTGTGTGTGATTATATGAACAGGATGATATGTGTGTGTGTGTGTGTGTGTGTGTGTGTGTGTGTGTGTGTTATATGTTGTATGACTATATGAATAGGTACATTTTTGTGTGTGTGTTGTGTGTGATTATATGAACAGGATGATATGTGTGTGTGTGTGTGTGTGTGTGTGTGTGTGTGTGTGTGTGTGTGTATGCAGGTGGATGAAATAAGCGAGGAGCTGAAAACTCTGCCGAAGCGAGTGCAGCTGGCAGCAGCTTTTATCACCTACCTGTCAGCTACACCTGAGGATCAGCGCAGAGCCACACTGCACAGCTGGATGGAGCACACTGGATTGCAGAGTACAACACACACACACACACACACACACACACACACACACACACACACACAAACACACATACTTACACTGTGGTTTCTTTGTGTTTCCATGTTCCTGTTAAACTTGATTCATATTACTGACAGCCGGACTCAAATCCGCCATCTTTAATTTTAAACCACAAACTTCTTTCTGGTTTGTTCTGCAAGATTCTGCCATGATCTTTTTTAAAATTTTCTGAGGCTTGTTTGAACACAAGTATTGGCACCCAAATTCTGTCTGCTTTTTGTTGTGTCACAGATCACCATAAAATCGCCTTGAACACTAATCGACCTCCATTCTTTTGCACACTATACACTGTATGGACCAGTGAAACCAGACAGAGCATCCCATTCCACATTTTAGTTCCCGTTTGCGTGTTATAATAAGCCCTCTAGAGTTTGTGGGGACCTTCTGAAGATTTTGTGGAGATTGTCATCAGATTGAAGGGCATTAGTAATGTCTAGGTACTGATGTAGGTGAGATCTTTTGTTTTGTTACGATTCAACTCAAAGGTGTCCAGGAAGGTTGAAGCTCCATAGCGTGAGATCTTACACATCTTCCAACCCATGGAAAATATACTTTAATGGAGCTGGCTTTTTTCACTGTAGCAATGTCACCTTGGAACAGGTTTAGGTCTCCTAGTTTAAGTAATGGGAACATGTGATGCCTTAAGCTGGTGATCATCCTAAATTCTATTTTAAAGCTAAAGACATTTCGACTTTGGCGCCGCCTCCCTCATGCTCCGCTGTTCTTGTTGGCAGAGTTCGATTTGCGCCGTTTCCTGTGCTCCGAGAGCGAGCAGCTGATCTGGAAGAGCGAAGGGCTGCCGTCTGATGACCTGTCCATTGAGAACGCCCTCGTTATTCTGCAGGTACACACACACACACACACACACACACACACACACACACAAAACACCACGCACTGTGACACAGTATCTTCTCATTCTTGACTACATTATAAATTCTGTAAAACTGTAGTTTCTGATTGGCCAGCAGACGGAGACGCAATTCAGTATCATTGCTATACACCCACAGGCCACACCCATTTACTGAGACTAACAAGCACAGGCCACACCCATTTTACAGGCACTAACAAGCACAGGCCACACCCATTTTAAAGCCACTAACAAGTACATGCCACACCCATTTTACCAGCACTAACAAGCACAGGCCACACCCATTTACTGGAACTAACAAGCACAGGCCACACCCATTTCTTTGGACCAACAAGTAAAGGCCACTCAAATTTTACTGGGATGAACAAGCACCAACAACGCCTTCTTTACTAACACATAGAGGCCACACCCCTTTTTATAAACCGAGTTAAAAAAACACACCTCCTTTATCGATTTTTGATCGATACATGCAAGTTTCATGATTTACATACACATCTGTTTAGTTTTTTTAGGACACCATCAATAAGGTAATGTGTGTGTGTGTGTGTGTGTGTGTATCTGTCCATGAATCACATTGTTAGCGTGTTTATTTTTGTGTTTGCATTGTTTAATGACATCCTCACTCATTGTGTATTTGTGTGTGTGTGTGTCTGCCTGCCATTCTCATGCCACCTCTTTAGATCGCTGCCTTAAAAATCCGGGTAAGAAACCCATCTCCTCACATACACACACACACACACACACACACACACACACACACAGAGAGCAATAAATGTTTAATTGTTCATCACCAGGGTTTAAATAATGAATGATTTAAATTTTGAATAATGAAAAATATAAGGCCGAAGGTATTGGGACACCGGTCTTCTCCAGCCATCTATACTTCCACAACAAACTGTTCTTGTCTGTCTTATGGTCAAGTGTCCAAAAACTTTTGTCCTTATAGTGTATAAACTGCTCTCTTTCTCTCTTTGTCTAGAGTGTGGCGTGTCCGTTTCTTATAGACCCGTCCTCTCGTGCCACAGAATGGTTACGCACCCACCTTAAAGCTCATCGTTTAGAGGTCATCAACCAACAGGTACACAACCACACACACACAAACACACACACGCACACTCTCTCCGTCTGTCCATTCATCTGTCCGTCCACATCTCTCGTTTTTAGGACTCTAATTTTATGACATCGTTGGAGTTGGCGGTGCGCTTCGGAAAAACTCTGATAATCCAGGAAATGGACGGCGTCGAGCCCGTGCTTTATCCTCTGTTGCGCAGGGACCTGATCGCCCAAGGTGAGTCCTCCGTTTTTACTTTTTCGTTTCCGTCCATCCCTTCTTTTCTCACAAACACAGGCCACACCCATTTTACTAGTACTAACAATCACAGGCCACACCCATTTTACTAGTATTAACAAGCACAGGCCACACCCATTTTACTTGTACTAACAAGCACAGGCCACACTCATTTTACTAGCACTTACAAGCACAGGCCACACCCATTTTACTAGTACTAACAAGCACAGGCCACACCTATTTTACTAGTATTAACAAGCACAGGCCACACCCATTTTACTAGTACTAACAAGCACAGGCCACACCCATTTTACTAGCACTAACAAGCACAGGCCACACCCATTTTACTAGCACTTACAAGCACAGGCCACACCCAATTTACTAGCATTAACAAGCACATGCCACACCCATTGTACTAGTACTAACAAGCACAGGCCACACCCATTGTACTAGTACTAACAAGAACAGGCCACACCCATTTTACTAGCATTATGCTGCCGCAGTCCCTCTGCCTCGATTCCAGATTGTCATGCATGTGTGTTTCATTAGGTCCTCGTTATGTGGTCCAGATCGGAGAGAAAGTCGTTGACTACAACGAGGATTTTCGCCTGTTTCTGGCAACCCGCAACCCCAGCCCATTTATCCCTCCTGATGCTGCATCTGTTATAACGGAAGTGAATTTTACCACCACCAGAGCGGGACTGCGTGGGCAGGTAACACACACACACACACACACACACACACACACACACAGTCTGTAATCATGCTTATAGAGAATGTGAAAGTGTTCCAGAATTATGTGTTGCTCAGTTGCAGTTGTGTGTGTGTGTGTGTGTGTGTGTGTGTGTGTGTGTGTGTGTGTGTGTGTGTAGCTGTTGGCATTGACCATCCAGCATGAGAAACCGGAATTGGAGCGAGAGAAAACCAGACTGTTGCAGCAGGAGGAGGAGAAGAAGATTCAGCTCGCCCTGCTGGAGGACTCACTGCTGCAGGTACTCGACCACATCTCCCAGCATGCTTTCTGTTCATGGGTGCGCACCATGAAAGCAGGATCGCGTGTGTCCGTATGACTCTGGCAACGTCTAGCACAGAGATGCAGAGCTTTACCTGAGATTATGGGTAGCTCCAGTTCCAAAGAACATGTCTCATTTGGGTCTCAAAGCACCATCAGACAACATCTACATTAACAGTGTCTTAACCACTGAGCTACCAAGACCACCTGACCCTCACACCCTTTCGTGCACATTCCAGAGCCACAGGCTTGAACCCCCCCTAGAGGTCGACTTGGTTGAAAGGACAGAACAAAAGGAAAATGACTCTCCATTCTATTTTCATGAAAATAGAAAACTGTCAGTATGGAGTTTTGCTGATAGATTTAGAAATCATATCGGTGCCAATTAATCGACAAAACCGATGAATCGGTCGACCTCCTTCGACCACATTCCCACCTCCCATGAGATTCGTATCTAATTTCAAATTTAGGTTTTTTTTTTTTTTACCTTCTTTTCAAGAGCACTTTATTAATACCAAAAGGAACCACTATGAGAAATGTGATTTGTGTGAGATTTCATTCCGACACAAAGGTATTAGAAAAGTCAGGTGCGGATGCAGGGTGAGGAGACCTGGGGTGATGTTCAATTCATCCGCGTGTGTGTGTGTGTGTGTGTGTGTGTGTGTGTGTGTGTGTGTGTTTAGACTCTGGCGACAGCTCAAGGAAACATCTTGGAGAATAAGGAGCTGATCGAGTCGCTGAATCAGACGAAAGCGAGCAGCGCTCTGATACACACCGCGCTCCCCGAGTCACACAGACTGCAGGCTTCGCTCGATCAGGTGGGAGCAGGACATATTCCGTAAATTCCCAGAAACTTTCCATGGGAACGTCATCTGGGGGGAATTTGGAAAAAAATTCAAAGTTCAAAATTTACCAGGAATTGATGGGAATTTATGAGAAGATTGTGGAAATATATATACAAACATCAATATAAACATTTTGTTTGGTCATAAACTGACATGCAAACTAATACAGATTATTTTTAAATGACGTTTTTGTCAGTATCAGAGCAGGATTGTAGAAAAGTTTTCACAGCACTTCAATTTTTCCACATTTTATATTTCAGCTTTATTCCAAAATGATTTCAATTTATTATTTTCTCAAAATTCTACAAACAAAACCCCATAATGACAATGTGAAAGACGTTTGTTGGAAATCTTTGCAAATGTATTTAAAATAAAAGAATGTAAAAAGTATTCACATGTTTTGCCATGACACATTTTAAATTGAGCTCAGGTGCGTCCTGTTTTCACTGGTCATCCTTGAGATGTTTCTACAAATTGATTTGAGTTCACCTCTGGTAAATTCAGTTGATTGGACATGATTTGGAAAGACACACACCTGTCTAGTTACCAGTTCATGTCAGAGCACAAACCAAGCCATGAAGTCGGAGGAATTGTCTGTCACAGGACAGGGGACAGAAAACCTTCTGCAGCATTGAAGCTCACAAATGAGCACAGAGGCTTGGTTTGGAACCACCAGGACTTTCTATAGCGGAGCCGCATGGCCAAACTGAGCGATCAGGCAGAAGGGCCTTAGTCAGGGATGTGAACAAGAAGCTGATGGTCACTCAGAAAGAGCTCCAGCATTTCTCTGTGGAGAGAGGAGAACCTTCTAGAAGAACATCCATCCACTAAAAGGCACATGACGGCCCACCTGGAGTTTGCCAAAATGCACCTGAAGGACCATTAGAGAAACAACTCTTTGGCCTGAGTGCCAAGCGTCACGTCTGGAGGAAACCAGGCATCACTCGTCACCTTTTTCATGTTTTAAAAAAAAATATACATTAAAATATACAATAACATTTTTCACGCTGTCATTATGGGGTATTGTTTGTAGAATTTTGTGGAAAAAGTGAAATAGTGTTATGAAGAACTGTTTGGTAAATTCCCAGTTTATTCCTGTTAATTCTCATGGAAATTGTCTGGTCATGAAAAGATCTGAAATGTCGCAACCCAAGGAGAAATCAATGCAATAACGCAGTAATGCAGACGTCCTCTTGGGGTCAGCAAAGCAACACGATTTACCCATTTCTCCCTTTCCCTCATTCCCTGTCTCCCTCTGTCTCCCTCTGTCTCCCCTCTGTCTCGGCGCAGGAAAGGGACGCCTATCTGCCGTTAGCTGAAAGTGCAAGCAAGATGTATTTTGTCATCACGGATTTATCTCGCGTCAACTGCATGTACCACTTCAGTCTGGGGTCCTTCGTCGGAATCTTCCACCGAGCGCTTCAGACTCAACAGGTACACACACACCGTTTCACTGACACACTCACGTCATTCCTGGGCTTTCAAGACCCGGAAAACGTTCACGATTTGAGGTTTAAGGTCTGAACACACTTGGACGAAATCCTACACACCTCTACTGTTGAAGGAAAAGTGTGTGTGCTTTTCCTTCTCTTTTGAGGCACAACTTCCAAATCATCTCAACTGGATTTATATTGAGTGATTGTGGATGCTAAAACATCTGATCCATCACTAACCAATCCAATCTCCTTTTTGGTTCCTTTCATAACCAAGAGGTGCGTTTGAGATCATTGTCCTGTCGGAAAACACATGATGGTCCAACTAAGCACTAACCAGTTTGGATGGCAAAAATGGTCACCATGCTGGTTAAGTTTAACTACATCCAGCAAAGCACCTCCATAATCATCACTCCTCCTCCTTCATGCTTCACAGGGGGAACCACACATTCACAGCGGTTAGAACCAAAGATCTCATTTGGACTCTTCAGACCAAAGGACCGTCTTCCACTGATCTAATGCCCATTGCATGTGTTTCTTCACCCAAACAAGTCTCAAGTTCTGCAAGCTGATCCTCCAACATAATGGTTTCTTTGCTACAATTGTCCCATGCAGCACCCGTCTGAGGCTGGTCATTCTAACCAACGTATCCTCTGCAACAGAGGTAGCTCTCCGTCTTTCTTTAATTGGGCGGTCCTCATGTGTTTTTTGTAGAAATTCTTCAGGACCTCAAATACTCACTTTTTACAACCGTATTGAGAAGAAAAGCATTTCCGATTTTGGAGTTCATAGATGCACTGCGATGATCAAAAATATGTGGACGCCTGACCTTCACATCCTCATTTGTGTCCATTCCAGTTTGCTGTTATAATAAGGTCCTCACAAAGGCTTTCCAGAAGATTTTAAAGAGCAGCCGTGGATGTTTGGGCGTTCGCCATTTCAGTTCAACCCGAGAGTGGTCTCATGGTCAGGGATCTGTGCAGGCCACGAGGGTTCATCTAGGTCAGTTGTGGCCAACCTTGTTTTCAGGATCTCAGAAGGCACCACACATCAGGTAGGATGGGCTGCAAAGACCACATCGAGTTGCAGTCCTGTCAGAACCTCTGAGAAACGTCACATGATCTGATTTTCTTGCTCGGTTTCTTTTTCGTCGTTTGAATCTGGTGCCTTCAAGTACTTCCAGGGTACATACACAGGAGGTTCAGCTAATGAAGGGTTTTGTTAGTTGTTTTTTTATAGAAAGTAAATAATTATAGTGCCCTTTATTTATAGATATGTGTGTGTGTGTGTGTGTGTGTGTGTGTGTGTGTGTGTGTGTGTGTGTGTGTGTGTGTGTGTGTGTGTATGTGTGTGTGTGTGTGTGTTAGGAGACTGATGGCACCGAGGCGAGGATCGCAGCACTTGAGGCGTCTCTGAAGAGCATGGTGTATGAATATGTCTGTCGCTCGCTTTTTAAGGTGAACACACACACACACACACACACACACACACACACACACACACACACAAAGCCTATGACTCTCACAGGGAGTTTGTCCAATGGTCATGGTCCCAAGAGCACATCTGACTCGTGTGTGTGTGTGTGTGTGTGTGTGTGTGTGTGTGTGTGTGTGTGTGTGTGTGTGTGGTGATTCATCGGTCCTCAGTGTGGATCAGTGAGCGTGTAAAGAAAGAAGACAGTGAATCTGACAGCAGTTGCTGTGTGTCCGTGCGACTGCAAAAGACGGATAAGCTGTGTGTGTGTGTGTGTGTGTGTGTGTGTGTTTGTCTTCAGATCTGGTGGTGTGTTCTGAATGTACACACTACACAACACAGAGCACTTGGTTGGCAGTTGGCTTTAACTGTATGTTTGTGCGTGTGTGTGTGTGTGTGTGTGTGTGTGTGTGTGTGTGTGTGTGTGTGGTGTGTGTGTGTGTGTGTGTGTGTGTGTGTGTGTTTCATGCAGGTGGATCAGCTGATGTTTGCGCTGCACTTCGTGAAGGGAACGCAGCCAGAACTCTTCCAGGAAAACGTACGGTGACAGCACACACACACACACACACACACACACACACACACACAAACACAAACACACCCCTACATCACTGATATAACGTAAGTTTGCATTTCGTACATATAGTAAGATCCACTAGATTGTGATATTTCCTAAAGCAACTGGTAGCAGGTTGGAGTGGGCGGGGGGTTGTGTGTGGCATCATGTGACGTCACCACGTTACCCAGCAACTCAACCCTCCTTATTGTGCTGAGTGTTTTGATAGTGTGATAGTGTTTTGTCACACACCTGTATTGAAGAGTCTGGAGATTTCATGTATTTCCGTGGTTCACATCCACGTGACATCACGTGACATAATGCAGCTTCAGTAGGGCACTCGGAGGGCAGTTCTCCGGACCGTGCTGAGCGTTTTAATAGGTCACACATCCAGGTGGTGTTTCATGTTTATTAGTGCCGCAAGCTAATTAATCAGTGCAGTGGGCGGAGCCCACTTCGAAATATACACTACACATTACATCATGAAAGGAATCTCCCGTGTCCACGGAAACTAACAAGGAACTTCATCCAGTTCTACACTGTGTGTGTGTGTGTGTGTGTGTGTGTGTGTGTGTGTGTGTGTTTCAGGAATGGGATGCATTTATTGGACTGATAGTCACAGACACGGTCAAGAGGACGGTAAAAATAAATCCTTTCTTTCCTTCATATTCTTCTTCTTTGTCCTGTTTTCTTTTTTTTTCTTGCCTGTATTTATCATTTTATCTTGATTTTATGTCCTTCCTTTTTATCCTTTTCCTTTTTTCTTTCTCTTTTTTGTCTTATGCCTTCTTTTGCTTCTCATTTCTTTTCCGTTGTCATCTTTTTTCTTTCTTCATTTCTTCCTCTTCTTTCCCTATTTTCCCTTATGCATCTGTTTTTTCTTCATTTTCTTTTTTGTTGTCTTCTTTTTTCACCCTCTTTTTTCTTCTTGCTTTTCCTTCTTTGCTTCTCTTTTCTTCTCTTTTTTCTCTTTCTTTCTTTTATTTTATTTTTGAATTTTTTTTCAATCCTCAGGACTCCCAGAAGTCTTTTCAGGAACACATTCCTTCCTGGATTGATCAGGAGAGACACACCGCTGTGGCTTTAATCAAGGTAACACACACACACACACACACACACACACACACACACACACACACTCACTCTCAGCTTGCTCGCTTTGAAGAATTCTAATGATCGTTTGTTGTGTGTGTGTGTGTGTGCGTGCGTGCGTGTGTGTGTGTGTGTGTGTGTGTGTGTGTGTGTGTGTGTGTGTGTGTGTATAGAGTACATTCCCGGTGCTGTATCAGTCCCTCTGTCTGAGCGATGCAGATCTCTGGCTCTCGTTTTCACAAAGCTCCGTCTGTGAACAGGAAGTCCCGCCTTCTGTCTCCAGGAACATCTCACTCTTTCAGCAGGTCAGCTGTCAATCAAACCCACCACCGCATAACAGCCTCTCATCTCTGTCCTTGGTGCATCTCTTACTCTGTGTGTCTCTCTGTCTGTACCTGTCTTTCTCTCTTTCCCTCGTTTTCCTCTCTCACTTTCTCTGCCTGTAGCTGTCGCTCTTTTTTTAGCTCATCCCCTTTTCTCTCTACCTGCCTAACCCTTTAACTATGTCTCTTTTTAGTGGTCTTTTCTTTGTTTTTTCTTTATCCCTTGTTGTATAGGGGGAATTGGTGAAATAGAGGGTATTGGGGGGATTGGAGGTATATGGGGGGGAATTGGAGGGATATTAGTGTATTTTGGAGGATTGGAGGGGTATTGGGTGGGTTTGGGGGTATTGGATGGGTTTGGGGGTATTTGAAGGGTATTAGTGGATTTTGGGAGATTGGAAGGGGTATTGGGTGGGTTTTGGGGTATTGAAGGGGTATTGGATGACTTTTGGGGTTTTGGGGGTTTTGGCTGCGTCTGGGGGTATTGGAGGGGTATTGGGTGGGTTTTGGTGTATTGAAGGTGTATTAGGGTAATAGGGCGGGGGATTGGAGGGGTATTGGGGGATGGCAGGATTCTCTCAGTTTGGGACAGAAAATCAGAAACATGTTCATCACACTACAAATGAATCGATGTCTTCATCACATGTCTTTTCTGTGCCTGTTTATTTCTCTCTTTTTCCAGGTCCTGACGGTGCAGGCTCTCAGACCCGACCGTCTACAGAGCGCCATAGCCAACTTCGCCTCACACACTTTGGGTATGCGTGGGCGCACACACACACACACACACACACACACACACACACACACACTCTCTCTCTCTCTCTCTCTGAGATGAATTGCTACACCACCTCATTATTCATGCTAATTGACACTGGACTCGCGAAACACACTCATCCATAAACACCGAAGATACACATAAAATCATTGTTTCATTCACTAATTAGACAATTCAAGGTGTGTGTGTGTGTGTGTGTGTGTGTGTTCGTAGGGTGGTTGAATTCTTTTTCAGTGTAGTTGTATACCTGTGCAAGACATAATGTATTAACCCGCACACACACACACACACACACACACACACACACACACAATGTTGTTGCTATAGTAACTGCTAATTCACAGCGACTGGTTCTACACCTTTTTGCTTACATTCCACAATGTAACTATAAATGGAAAAAGGTGACTGTGGGTGTGTGTGTGTGTGTGTGTGTGTGTGTGTGTGTGTGTGTGGGTGTGTGTGAGAGAGACACCAGGGTTGATGGGGTGTGGCAGGTGCTTTAGGAGGCTTCATCTACTGAAGTCCTGCTTCTGTGGAGATAATGAGAAACTCAGTGACACACACGCACACACTCTAACACAAAGCGCACACACACACACACACACACACACACACACACACACACACACACACACTCTAACCACGAGCAGGCACACCTTTCTATTTCTTGGTTTAAGAGATGCCTTAGAGTGTTGGTTAACCTTCACTCTCACTTCATCTCTCCCTCCATCTTTCTTCCTGATTCTTCTTTACCCCTTTTTCTCTCTTTTTCTTCTTCCCACTCATTTACTCTATTTCTTCTTTTGTCTGTCTTCATACATCTTTTTCTTTCTCCTTATATTTCTTTTACTGCCTCTCCCTTTCTCTCTTTTCTTCTGTCTTCATCTCTCACTCTCTTTTTTTTTTTCTTTCTTTCTCATTTACTCTCAGCTTCGGTCTGTCTTCATACATCTTTCACTATTTCTTTCTTTCTTTCTTTCTGATTCTCTACATTTAATTGATCTCTCTTCTCTCGCTTTATTCGTCTGTTTTCATACATCTGGGGGGGGGGGGGGGGTAGTGTATCACTCCTGTACACTACGTATCCCTAAACTCTACAACTCTACTCTTTTTACTTTTTCTTCT
>MU551552.1:1983184-2004596 GCA_024362625.1 Silurus asotus | reverse complement strand
CACACACACACACACACACACACACACACACACACACACACACATACTGCGCAGTGGTGCACATTATTCTTTAAACAACAGTTACATCTACACACACACACACACACACATACACTATAAATCAGTAGCACTATTCTTTAAACAGCAGTAATAAACACACACACACACACACACACACACACACACACACACACACACAAATATATGTATGCTTTCTTTGTAGAACACTATAATGTATAGAAATGTGTTTAAATATTTATATAAACTTTAATATACTGTTTATATTGTATTTCTTCATCGAATAAAATTTTTCCAATACTGCGTGTGTGTTGTGTGTGTGTGTGTGTGTGTGTGTGTGCTCTCACAGGAGGGTCTCGGTTACTCTTCTCTTCAGGAAGGGGCTGCCTACCGTTTCTGGCCTGTGAGATTTGGTCCCATCGGGAAGGACAGCTGTCTTTTAAAATCCGAACAGAACTAAATTGGGATTATTGCGATATGAACGTCGTTTCATCCCAAAGCAGCTGCACAAGCAGAATTTTCACACTTTAATGACCCATTTTAGACTGAAAATATTGTCGATTAGATCAGAAAAGAACAGAATGATCGTACAGGCAGGTGATTTTATCCTCTTGTTTTTTTTTTTTCCAGGTAATTAAGTGGCAATGCCAAGAGACAGTGACAGTGTGAGGAAGAGGAGAAAAAAGAGAAAAAGAGTGTAGTAAGTAGAAAGAGAGAATAATTGCGAGAGCACTACGGAGCTAAGCGTCCGATTGGCCGTCTGTGATTCAAAATTTCAGTTCATCAGCCTTTCATTAATTGATCTCAACAAGGAAAATGTCAGCTCGATTGATTTATTAAATGCAGTGGCACATTTTTCATTTTTTATATAATCAAAAGCAAACCAATGCGAAAGATTCACATTTAAGGTACAAGGTTTCATTGTCAAGGCTTTGGAATGAAGCAACCTGCGACTCTTACCAGGTTTTCTTTCAATTTTCTTTTTTTTTTTTTTTACTTTTTACATTTGGCTTATAAAGTTAGCACAAGGTTATTTAACACATTACCGGTTCGCGCTGCTCAGCGAAGACCTTCGTCTGTTCACGTTCGTCAGACAGGCTCTCGAAAAATTCAATCTCTCCGGTTTTTATTCCCCCTCAAGTCAATGCTGGAGGATTCGTTTGCAGCCGACGACCTTAGAATTAACTGTGTTCTAATTACAGAATGCCAAATACTGTACATGAGGGCTCTGGGTGAAGATCATGCGGAAGCCAAGCGCTCATTTACTTGTATCTGTGAAATGCACCCGCTACTAATTTATATAAAGGTTCACGACTATATGGACAATCGAGAAACACCAGACTTCTCCAGCCATACGTGTTCAGCACTTCATGACTTGTCTATGTAGTGTACATCGAACTCACTAACAATACTAACAGTATCCTTCAGTTCTATCAGCAAACACACAGAAGGATTTAATCAACAATGAATTTCTTACAATTGATACAAAACAACAAGAAAACAGACTCTGCAAATCTATTATCACTCTTTACATGGTTGGGGGGGGGGGGGGGGGGGGGGCACNGTAGGAGCATCAGCAAAACGAATTATTGAGCACATCAGGCAGTCATGGAATGCTGATAGTCTTGGAGACGCTCTCGTTTTCACGTAGTTAGTGTGGGCGATATTACTTCCTCTCCGCACTGCCCTCAGCGGGAGACCATCGCGAGGCGAAAAGGAACGGGATGAATTTGCTCCCCGATATTACGTTTATTAGCCGACTGTCTTTCCGACATATCAAATCTGACTCGACGTTGCTCAGCTATTCTTTGGGCAACACTGGGAGCATTTTAGAGCATCTTTAAACAGACCCATTAGGTATATTAGGCTTTTCCCTGAGATGGTTTGGTAATTGACCAAAATGAGGCGGATTTTTTTTTTACTGTAATCACATATACCGCCATCTGCCAACCAAATTCTCAGGGGCAAGACATCAGGACGTGTTGTTTTGTTTTTGCTTCGTCTGTAAAACTCCGGTCCGCCTGCCATCTGGACTTATTATAACGCGTCACCTATTGGTCTTTCTGCTCAAATGATTTCATCACACAGAACAACGCAGCTGCTGACCTACAATTTCGTTCGGCAGAAAAGATCAGGCAAATGCCACGCGTTAACCGGCTACGTTGCACATGCTATAAAATACAAAACTACTCCGTCAATACGAGTGGAAAAATGATGTGGAAAAAACATTCGATTCGGGGTCGCCGATATGAATATATGAAGTGATAAATAGAATTCTATAATTGATCAATTATAAATAATAAATATATATATAGCGCTCTCCGTGCAGCGCGCAGTGACCCGTGTAAAAAAAAATTAAACAGCATGCAGTGTCGGTGATTCGCCTCTAGAGGCCACTCTCGCAATTACAGCGGACCGGATAATTAATGATATTATTATTATTAATGAGTTCTAAACGTGTGGGCGGGCCGTAGTTTGGGGACCCGAGTTAGATGCGAAAGACCCTTTCTTAGTGATCTATGTGTCATATTTTCAATCCTGCTAAATTCTTTTTAAAGATAAGTGGATTTCTGCGATTTCTTTCACTTCGGTGTGTAGATGCTGTTTACGCCTGTCCTTGAGTTTTCATGTTACACTGGTTCTTACAGGCGATCGTACAATGGCCATGAATCCCAAATGCCGTTTAACCACTAGACATATAACATGGCAACGCAAGACCCTCTAAATACTACATGCTCAGCGAAACAGCATTTTTCTGTGCTGTCTGTGAAAAGGAACGCTTTCCAATAGCACCATGTTTTCAGGACATGTTGTTCCCGAAGTTCATTTCCTTTCTGCTTTTCTTTCTTAGTCTCTCACACTCTCTCTCACACACACACACACACACACACACACACACACACACACACACACACACACACAAGATATTCACCTGACTGGAAACTGAGCTACAAAACAGGAAACAGGAAAAGGTGGAACGTCTACAGAATCGCAGTTATAATGCCACATCAATGGTCTGGAACGTAGCGAGAGGGGGGAAAAAAAAGAAGAGACAGATTCACTATAGCGCTAAAAAGTTTGCGGACCCCCTAATCATAATTATGGCACGTGCTTTTTTTGAGCATCGCATTCCACATTTAGTCCAATTTCCCATAATTCCCTCCACTCCTCTAAAAGATGTTCCACTAGATTTTGTGTTCCTTAGCCACAAGGGTGTTAGTTCAGAGCCCTATAGCAGGAGATCTTCCTCTCCAAACCATGGAAAGCAGATCTTCATGGAGCTGGCTTTGTGGTAACAGTTTCGAGAAGCACTACATACGGCAGGAAAGGTCAGGTGTCTCAATACTTTTGTCCATATAATGTAAGACAAGATGGACAGATCTCTAGGACATTCTGGAATGTCGGAACGGTTTCTCTTCTGATGTTCAAGATTGTAGATTGTGATAACGGACCACAAGCGAGCAGCAATCTGAGGGGTCCAAGCACTAAGTGCATATTCATAATATGGAAATACGAGACACCGTACCACCTTGAAAGTCTGAAAGACATTCATTTGGGACAATAAAAGTGAGCGCGCAGAACAGACATGACATTAGATATGGAAAAGGGATGTTCTTCCCTACAGAAGTGATCAAGCGAATGCAAAACTGCGAAGCTGCTGTTCCCATGGTTACTGAGATGTTAGCTATTTATTGCATTACTCATTCACTTTTCGATGAGGACAGATTGTTTAGTGTGTCCTTTTTCTTCCTCCATATGCTTGAAGATCTCTTTTTTTTTTTTGTTATGGGTTGCATGCTGGTCAAAGGCAAGCTGGAATTGGGAAATAATGGAACTTGAGGCTGAACGTTATTAGATTTTACGGATACCGATAACTAATTTGGATTGTACTTGCCGACAGTAGTAGTTGGACAGTGCTGACTCATGTAAATGTGTTGAATTAATATAAATATTTAAACTATAATTCAATAATAAACACATTGTAATTAATAAATATAATAAAGCGCTCTCCGTGCAGCGTGCAGTCCCACGTGTCCAAAGAAACAGCACGTGGTGTCAGTGATTTGCCTCTAGAGGCCGCTGTTGTCCTGTATAATGACAGTGGATCTTCTCAGCTGCCCGTTTGGATCAACTATTGGTGCCAAAAACAACGAATCGGTCGACCTCTACTTGTAACGATGTAACACCATGCCATTGTTGATTCTTTTCCTAAAGCGTGACACCATGAAGGAGTGTCTAGGAGTCTTTCCCCTGTCAGTCACAACCTATAGCTATTTCCGTCTGTGAGCATGGGTATGCGGAAGAGGGTCGATGACGGGGTTTGATGGCGCTTTCCTGTGAGAATATTACTTCTCCATATGATGATGCATAACTAGTGTGTCTCAGAGGAATGACACTATATGGACAAAAGGTTTGTGGACACCCGACCACATGATCTTCATCTTCGGGAAGTCCGCAGGAGCCAAATCTGGTGAGTAGAGTGGAAGCGGAGAGCAGCAGCTGCACAGCTCCTGATGTACATAGTACCCTTCTGGCACATTGACTTATAAAGGTCGGCGCTCCCTGCGACTGTGCGTGCAGCCTCGTGTTGCCATCTGTTGACGTATAAAAACGATACCACCTCATAGAAGGTCACACAAGATTTTCCACTCCGACATATGGAAGCCATATCTTTTGGCTTTGTGCATCCTGCTGGAACAGGTTTGGGTCTCATAGCTCGGGAGAATGCAAAATTTGGACTTCACACTCCTTAAATGATCACGGACAAGATCTGGTGATCTCCGAATGCGCGTAGAAGTTATATAAAAGCCGTTCCACCCCTGCAGCCAGGCACAGAGACAGCAGGGATGTTGGGGGTGGAGGGAGAAAGTAGGGCTGTGTAATAAACGAGTGTGGGCACTCTATGACTCACTCATCCTCTTCGGGGTGAAGTCATTACTTCCAGTCGCTCAGCCTTTGCAGAAAGAGTCGTTTTTGTAAAAACATCCGCGCATTTTGTAAGCTGTCGAGCCTGACGCTGTTCCAGAGCACCACAAATCTGTCTCTTCACTGATCTTCATCGTGGACCTGGTGTTTCTCCAGCTGATGCAACAATGATGATAACTCAGCAACACACACAGCTGAAACCTCTAGCGCTGTAAAAGTTTTAGAAAAGAACAGGTAGCAAGGCGGGGAAAGACAAAAAGACACGTCTGATTATATACGATCTCGATTCCCACCTGAAGTCTTTTTGCTGACACTGAAGACTCCTTCCATAGGTAGATAAGTTACTATAGAACCCTATGAGTGCAATGCAACAAGAGGAACAGCAAGATGCTGATCGGTCGTCTGCTTTAGCACCCATTTTACCATCAATGTGGCAATTGGAATTCAAATCCCCGGTGTCTGCTCGAAAGTGCTTTGGACTTGGTCTCTCTCTTTCCACCCAACTCCGCACTACCCACTCCTTTATCCCTTCCACCGGAAGAAAAGATGCTGTATTGCAGGAATAAAATAGTCCAATCAGCACAGGTCCTTGCTTTTTATACTTGCTTGACAAAGCGATGCAATCACAGAATAAGAATGGAAAAAAAGCCACTGAGATATATATATTTTTTTTTTTGTGGTCCCAGACGGTTTATTCAGAATGCTGATCGTCCCCCGTACAATGTCTGTTTCTTCTCTGTCTGGAAGATCTAAATGTCAGGTTATGAGCAGCCAGGTAACCAGTTAGCCCTTATAGTCACATGACATAAAGCCTATTAGGTTAGAAAAAATAATATTCCCCCCACAGACTGAGAAGTTTCAGCGCTGTATGGAATCATTGTGGTTGTAGTTCAGTGTTCGTTTGTCTTAAATAACTTGTATAAAGATGTCCTCGAAACATGTGCCAACTCAAACATGCGGATGGTCCGCTGTAGCGACCCCTAATGGGAGAAGCCGAAAGTTAGTTTATTTACATTATCATAATAGGCTGTTTGCTGGAGGTAGCAGAGCTGAAGATGTTGAGGGTTTTCGTTATGAGTGACGAGGATGGACAAGATTAGAAATGAGTTTATTAGAGGGACAGCGCATGTTGGACATTTTGTAGACAAGGTGAAGAAGATGGTTTGGACATGTGAAGAGGAGGGACATTGGGTATATCAGTAGGAGGATGCTGAGGATGGAGCCACCAGGAAGGAGGAAAAGATGAGACCAAGGAGGAGGTTTATGGATGTGGTGAGAGAAGACATGCAGGTGGTTGGGTTGAAAGAGGCAGATGTAGAGGACAGGGGAGGGGTATGGAGACGGATGATCCGCTGTGGCGACCCCTAATGGGAGCAGCCGAAAGATCATCATAATGTGCTGTATATTAACGTTTTGGGGGAAAAAAAACAGTAATTCTTTGTGAAATTAGACATTGCGAACCCCCATGTAACCAAAATGGCGCAATCCTCGTTTCATAACACCTCTGTGATATTGGTAGTCAATTCAGGCTCTTCCTAACGAAGCATCGTATCTTCCACTATTCAGGGTCACCCCTATAGTGGTATATAAGGCAGCGCCACTTTTATTTCACGACTCATGTACTTTACATTACACGCTATATGCACAAAAGTTGGTGGAAACCTGAGCATAAGATTGGTATATGCTGCTTTTTGAGCATCTCATTCCACATTTGTTTCCCATTTCCTGTTATAATAAGCGCCACATCTGAAAATGTTACACTTGATTTTGTAGAGATTTATTCAGCCACAAGGGTGTTGGGTAAAGGTGAGGAGGCCTGGGGTGCTCTTCCAATTCATCCCAAAGGTTGGAAAACTATAGCAGAGCTTCCATGTATCTTCATGGAGCTGGCTTTGTGTACAGGGCAGATTAAAGGGTCATCCGTGATACCTCATGTTATCCTTTTGTACTTATAGAATCTCTACACGTGTAATGTAATAATGCATATGAAGTATCCAGAAAAAACACACGGGTGAATGCTGAAGCTTCGAAATCGGTTTATTTATTTATTTTTTAAACATATGATTGAGAAAACAGAGCTCTGGTTGTGGAGTGTGTGTGTTTTAGAAAGGGCTGGTACGAGTGAAAACACACTCCTTTGGCTTTTACTTTCATCTTCCTGAAACAAGGAAAATGTGTGTGGGTGTGTTTGTGTGCAAATGCGAGTGCAAAATTAGGACCAGTCTTGGATTAGTCCCATTTCCTTTGTTTTCAAGAAAATAAACATAAAACAGAAATAAATAATAGGTTGTGTGAAGTCGGATAAAAAACTACAGACAACTTTACTACTGTAAAAGTACAGACAAACGAAGAGAAAAGATAAATCAGTTAATGTTTGAAATACTGAGTGTGTGTGTGTGTGTGTGTGTGTTTGTGTGTCTCATCGAGGTGGCCGTGAGTGACACGCACACTCGCATCGCTCGTGATGCTGCAGGTTGATTTCCTCGAGAACCCAGCGTGCTCTGCTTTTCTTTCGGTAGAAATTTGTTCCGGGTGAGAACTTCAGCACCTGCGCACACACACACACACACACACACACACACCTTATTGTAACACGTTCACCACAATCCTGTGATTTCATCATCCTAAGCTTCGTTTGTTTTTATCTCATCTCAAAACCATTTCCTTATACATCATCCCACATGCACAATCCTCATCTATGTCCATTCCCTCTTCCTCAAAGTCCAACAATCCTCATCCTCACACAACCCTCATCCTCACACAGTCCTCATCTGTAAATAATAAACCTTATCTTTTCCCATTCCCTTGTCTTCACAAAACCCCAAACAACCCTTACAAAATCTTCATCTGTAAAAGACCCTCATCCTTAAAAACCCTTATCCTTGCTCAATTCTCATAACTAAAATCCCCTCACCCCCTCTCCAGTGATCTGAAAACCTTGGACAACTCTGATCCTCGCACAAATCAGGTTCAATCTGGTTCAAGTCTGGACTCTGGCTGGGGCACTCGAGGACGTTCACAGAGTCGACCCGTAGCCTCTCCTTTGTTATCTTGGCTGTGTGCTGAGGGTCTTTATCCTTTTTGGTGCAGAAGTGAGATCATGGCGATCGTTATGCACACGTTGCCGAAAGGTTTTGACATTTTTTGAAATTGAGCTCAGATCTTTCTGATCTCTCGTCGTCTCCCAGTGATGTTCTCCAGCTCCTAATGCGCGCACGTCGCTCAAAAGCCCTTAAACGACTCGTTGCAGCATCTCATTATGTGAAATGTGCGTGATCAGATGTCTCCGTGGCAGATTTAACCTGGGCTTCACATAGAATTTCACGTTTTGCTCTTTGTTCTAACTTGCTGTCCCGTACTGAAATCGCAGCCGTGGTAACACATGGTAACCAGTTAGCACCATTAGTCTCGAAAACGTTTTGATACCGCCTCGTATCGATTTTTCTGGAAAGCGGAATTAAGCAACAAGCTGTCTCTTACTGATAAGCAGCAACGCTCCTTAATATCTTTAAGAAGTTATCTTGTGAGTAACACAACATCGTTGCAACCTGCTGCGGAATTCTAGCATACAGAAATAATTGCTACCCTGATCTGAAGGAAATTCACGGATCATAAGTGGCCCATTTATCATCATCTGTTCAATAATTACTTACTACTTTGCTCTAGTGGAGAAGTGCCTGAAGGTAGTTTCTTTTCAATTGCGTTTAAAAAAAATCAACCCCTTCTATACAACGGTTTTCGCGAAGGCACGTATTTCGTGTTTTCTGTGTAGCTCGTGCGTGTAGCAGGGCATTATGGGATACCTCATGAAGCTTGCTGACTGTTTTGGCAGGACTACAGGTGCAGAAGTTCCAATGTTCTGTCCCGCAGGCACAGTTCCCGCCACAGCGCTTCACCAAGAGGCATCGCGGGAAGAACACGGCATTGGTGGCCTTCATCTCCTCTCGCAGGTTGACGGAAAAATTACGCGGAGTGCAGCTGTACAGCCTCACGTCCTCGTGCAGGCGATCCAGATCGACTGTCAGGCAGACAGAGACAGGGGTAATGGCAAGTTTGGGAGTATGTACGGGGGCTTGTCATGCAATTCGGTTACTGTGATTGTAACCTCTAGTCAAAAGCAGCCTATAAAGGCACACACACATCACTTACATAACCGATTTGGAATTTATGCCTTCGGGTGCTTCAAAGTGTTTGTTCATGTGTGTAGCGTGTAAGTGGAGGGAGGAGAACACACAGTTGAGTGATCTAATCAAAACAGCAAGTGAAGAGTTCAGTACTCCTTTCCACCCACACTTGGAAGGAATTTATTTAACTTATATTAATTTGCTTTGCACTTCGATTTAGCAAAATAGTGAGACAAAAAGCTGACTGTGGTGAGTACCACCAGCTTTACCCAGGGGTTCAGGGCCTGGTTGAAAAAATTGGGGGTGTGGCATGTAGTGGTGGACAAAGTGCACAAAATCACATACTTGAGGTAAAATAAAGATACCCTAGTTAAAATATTACTCCAGTAACAGTGTCCCTTTAACTTTCACTTGCGTAGAAGTACAACAGTATTTGCCCTCAAATAGACTCAAGTATCCAAAGTATGTCCTAAGACTCTTCTGGGTTTATGTGAAAAGACTCTGTTCTCTCTCAGCACGCTGATCTGTTAATAGAATGATATTAATGACTCAAACACTGATTGACGTCTTATTTAAATGATCACGAGCCCAAAACATTTTTCACCTATTTTAAAATAAATCGCACAAATCAGGCCCCGGGTGTTGTGGCAAGTGGGAGTCGGAAGCTTCATCCATCATTTATTGCTCTTAAAATGTTCTGCTTGCTGTTGAACTGATGCTGAACTGTATGATACACCAAGCGGCGATCAAAACAGAGCGCGAGTTCAAATAGAGGAGTTAAAAACTAATATATTTAACATTGAAATGTAGTGAAGTTACAGTAAAAGTCTCGCCAACCGTTGGCTTTTACTGCCATTACCTGGGGGATTGGTAGGGGTTTGGGAGTATTCCTTGGGAACAGTCACCTATATGTCTAACTTTTGCGCTCGTGCACATGCCCCCCGTCACCACAAATATAGACGATGTATAGTTCACACATTACAATAGTGTAAATTGCTCAGTTTTGTTAAATTATGTACTGCAATGTGGTAAATTAACAAATTTAAAAAATACTACCCCATACTCCACCATTGTTTAAGACTCCCGTGTAGGCTAGGACATGTCTCGTCGAATTACTGTCTGTACATTCAACAAACGCGACCTCGTAATCGAAACACTAGACACTATCAGACTTGGATGATTTCGTGTCGGTGTGTTACTCACGTTTACTTGCACGGTTGGCATAGTAGCTCCGCGGTATGTACTGCGGTGTATTTGCATGCGTGTAGATAGAGTTTAAATCCTGTCTCCACGTCTGTGGGTTCAGGTGTCTAAAAACCTCCTCCACTGTGCTGAACCCCGAAATTATATCATCCAAAGCATCAGCTGACATAGGAGCGTTCGAGACGGACACGTCATCCTGAAGCATGTGTGTGAGAGAGAGAGAGAGAGAGAGAGAGAGAGAGGAAGGATAGATAATAATAATAATAATAATAATAATAATAATAATTTATGGATAAAAGGAATGATGGAGGCAAATATATTGAGATAAAACATTGAAGGAACAGATTGTGAAAGAAAAGAAAGAAAAGATTGAAGATCAGAGATAAGGATGATAAGTGACATTTTGGGAGGGAAAGATTCTGAGTTAAAAATGGGGGGGGGGGGGGGGGGGGGGAGGGGGGGGGGGGGGGGGGGGGGGGGGGGGGGGGGGAGAGATCTGGACTGAGCTATTAGATCATCTAGAAGTAAAAACACAACAGTAAATTGGTGATGATAATGAATTGTGCTTACTGGCAGAGCCGTGACAGCCTCCAAGTTATTCAAAAAAGATGGAGGAGCATCAACCTGAGGGACCTAGAAAGAGAAAGAGATAAAAAGGCCTAGAGAAACTGTCTGCAATTCCTGGGACGGCACGTCTGTGCGTGTTTTAAGCGGAGAGCTCAAACCCTCCCGGATGTAGCCATGATGACAGGCTCTTCAAACATTTTTATTAGAGCTTTGAAACACGTTTTGATTTTATGTACCTGGAGAACAACTGTTGAATTTACTACCAGTCTTCTCCTGGGACTCGTGGCCAAACCTCACAGCGGAGCAGTGGTCTACACTTCAGAGCTTTAACCAAGAGACAGGGGGGTGCACCAGGTGGTCAAGGCATTGGGTTTTGGTTCGGAAGGTCACAAGTTAAAATCCCAGCACCGCTAAGCTCTTGAGCAAGGCCCTTAACCCTCACCTGCTCTGGATTAGGGTGTCTGCCAAATGCTATAAATATAAGAGCTGTATTTACCCTGGAAATTACCCTCTACCACCAGATTTGCCCTGAAAATTAAGTCCTGTATCATTAGGTTTTCCCTAGGGAATCATGGTCTTAGTCACCTCTTATTCCCTGGGGATACCACTGGTTTCACCAAGACAATTGTGGTTTATGATGAACTGGAAAATGCAGGTAGTTTCTAAGTTACAACGGTTCAACTTCGATTTTACGATGACTATAGCGAAAATTGTGAAACCGTTTACTTTTCCTTGTGCCATTTGGATTTAAAGTTGGGACGCTGTCAGGAGGTACCCTTTTCCAGCCTTGTGAGGTGCCTTACTCTCTTCCGCCGTAAACAGAGTTCAGTTGTCTCGGTGTTATAGAAATTTTTTTTTACTGTGTTTTTGGTGTTTCAAAGACCAATTTTAGCTTTTGTCTCTCTCCTTTGTATCGGCCTTGACCTCCACTCGCGAACCGGCTCTCATCCATGTGCCTGCTGCCATATACATGTACTGTAATGCACTGTAATTTGTTATTAATTTACAGTATGCTATCCCATACTGATCACTCTGGGTAGGCTAGGCCCTGTCTCGATTTACAATATTTTTAAGTTCTGATGGTCTCCATAAAACCTTGGGAGACCTGTACCTGTTTAAATGGGGTGCTTTAGGTCCACAATTGGAAAGATCAAGTTGACCAACAAATTTGCTCCAGTGACATTTTTACTGAGGAAGAAAATGTCTGTTGTAGTATTATAATTGTTAAAGTTCTTGGGCTGAAAAAAGTGTAAAATGGTGGCAGGTCTGAACTTTTTTTTTATATATATATATAGATTTATTTTGGGGTCTTTTCCGTCTCACTAGTGCCCCACCTGCAATTCCTTCATGCAGTTTGAATACCTCTAGCTTAATCCAAACACAAGCTACATGCAGCGTAGCACTAGCCTATTTTCAGGAGTCTATTTAGAACGGCATAAACATGCTGAATCCAGAACATTCCTAACTAATATTTACACAACGCATTTGGAGGAGAGCAGCTGCTTCGGGAAACTTGTGTGTGTGTGTGTGTGTGTGTGTGTGTGTGTGTTTAAAGATGGGAGCGAAGTCTTAAACTCTTCGCACTTTACGTGCACACAAAAATATGCCTGAGGCTCATGGAACAGTGGGAGTGTGACTCACCAGCAGGGAGTAACAGAGTTTGAATCCCGGCTTGGCGACAAAGAAGTCGTCCGATTTGAACGTGATTCTGATCATGTTGTTTTTTGATGTGATGGGACTCGGGGCTTTCCGTCCACACCAAGGGCCCCAAGTGATGGTGCTGCTTTCGGAAATTTCAACAACCTCCACAAAATCATGTCTGCGCACACACACAAACATGCATTTCTACAATTACCCAGTGGAACATCTCAGATGCAAGTGTCTGCCTGTCAAAAGAGATGGAAAGTGGATAGGCAGCAAAATATCATAAACTCATTCTTCAGCCAGCCATTCATTCAGCCCCTCATCCAATAGCACATCCACCAATCAGCTGCTTGCTTATTAGCACATCCATTCAGTCAGCGACTTGTTCTTCAGTCCATCCATTCCGTCAACCCCTTGAACTTAATCCATCCCCTCATTCATCATCCCATCCACCCAGCCAGCCCTTCAATCAGTCACCACATTCACCTATCAATCCCCTCATCCATCATCATCTCCACCCCGCCAGCCCTTCATCCATTAGTCGATCCACCCATTCAGGCCCTCGTATTTCAATCAATTTCCTGCAAACTCCCTCCGTCTTTTTCGCTCGCTGTTTACCTGCACATGTTGTTGTCAGGTTCCTCCAACCCAAACCTCCCATCAAACTCCAGAAACACCCGCGTAAAGGGCGGGGCTAGCAGTTTCCACGACAGCAAGAGGTTGCGCGGATAGGCATTTGGGTACCGCGGGCTTTGGATCTGGCCGCCTGCTGTCACCATGACGACCTTTTCCTGGCGGAACAAATCTGGAACATGACGGGTGATTGTTAGCAAGGCAACAATGGGAATGACCAAAAGAGACTGAGAGAAAAAAACGATAACCCACTGAGCCACCTTATACATGCGGACCCTGTATTTTCTGAGGCCTTTTTCAAACAAACATCTTTTTGTCCTCGGCACTGGGAACAAGCGCTCGAGATGACGGTGGAACGAAGAAACACTTTAACTGCTGTGACTATTTGTGTGTTTTTTCCCACTTATGCAAGTGTGAGCATGATCTTAAAAGACAGTCCGACACCTCCGATCAGTATCCATGTGTCTAATTAACACCCTCACGCAAACAGCATTGTTGCAAAATGCAACCACTTTCACTCTGGGGTTTTTTTTTTTCTTCCTAAGACGAGTTCTAAAACGTGCCGTTTTCGCTACTACTTTTTCATTTTCGGAAACATTTTTCAACACCAGTCATGTGGAGTTTAGCTCCTTCTCTTAAAACACACACAAGAAGCAGGGAGGAAGGATACAGCTGACAGGACAATCCATCTACCACCATGCAGATAACAACAAAAAAAGAAAAAAAACAATCGACATAAAGAAAGAGAGAAGGCGTCAGAAAGACAGATGCTGTTTGCTAAAATGAAGGCATTCAATCCTATTGAATCCTAGTATGATAACACGGTTTAAATGTGGGGCCAAAAAAAATCTTCTTTAAATAGACGAACAATGCATTCCACAAATCAGACCCATTACTGTGAACCAAGTCTCTGACCTGTACTTCCTGCTGATTTCGATTCCCATTATTATTATGGCCTTTTCTATTCGAAACCGGTATTTGGTGATGCCCTTATCCACAGCAACTTACAATTATATAATATATGCTATTGTGCAGTTGAGAGTTAAAGGCCTTGATTAAGGACCAAGCAGCTTGGTGATGTGAGGATCTAAACTTACGGCCTTCCACTTCCCTTCCAAAGTCACCCCAATGGAATGTATATGTTGAATGGCTGAAACTCCTTAAGATGGCATAAAGAAACCTTGAGTGGAACCAGACTTAAAAGGGAAACCGTCCTCATCAACAAATGTCATTCATTACATTTCCTTCATTGTTGGATGGAGGCGCAAATGCAGAACTGTTCATGCAAACTGTGGTCCTCAAAGTTCTTTAGTTGCTCAGTAACTTAATGGCTGTTCATGTGGAACAAGCCTCAGCTGCACTGCATGATCTCCAGTTAAACAGACCTCCAGCTAAAAGCGACCAGTTGTTCAGTGGTTAACCTCTGGATGGAGGTCTGAATTAAACACTTCCTAAAATGTTTACCTCTAATTCAGGGGTGTCGGATCTGTTCCACAAAGGGTGGGTGCAGGTTTTTATTCCAACCAAGCAGGTGGAAAACTCCCCTGATCAAAAACCTCCCTTAAATGCACCCTGCTGCTTTCCTCCACCCAACTCTTCACTTCCTTCCTGCCAAATCGACTTCCACTAATCCACTTATTCATCCTCTTGTACTTCAACCAGTTCTGCAGTATCCATCTTCAGTGTCCTCATGAAATGGGAAGGTAGTAGCTCAGTGGGTAAGATGTTGGACTTCTGCTTTGAAGGTTGTGAGATCAAATCCCATCACCACTGCCGGGCCCTTGAGCAAGGCCCTTAATTGCTCGTTTGTATGAGAACCTCTGCCAATGTAAATCCAACCCTTCCATCTTTTCAGTACCTACCTGATCATACTTCTAGGAGATCCCCCTAGCCTAGACTAAACTTGCTAAAATAATAGTGTATCATTTGATCTATTCGGATTCTCGCAAGCGTGTCCCTGCCTGGCAATGGAAATGTGTGAAGAACTGAATGAATATGAAACACAAAACACTACAAGTGCAGTTATATCTTTAGAGAGAGTGTGTGTGTGTGTGTGTGTGTGTGTGTGTGTGTTATAGAAATTTCCCAATTTGTAATTTTCGAATAGCATTATTTACACATTTTCTCAAAATTGATGACTCATCACTGTGTGCACACGCACACACACACGGCCTAAACACTATCTACAAAATACAAATGTTGTCTGTTTCCAGTAAGTTCTCTTAAATGACACACTTGTCTTCATCTCACACAGTGTGTGTTTATCACTGTACACATGTATACAGAATTGTAATTTCTTTGTGCACTTTCTCTCTGTCACACACACACACACACACACACACACACACACCACTCCATTATCCGTACCCAAACACATCCTGAGGTCATTTTTGTCACACCCTGATCTAACACACAGACACACACACACACACATGGCACAATAAAGACGTCAACCTTGGTAATGGAAAAGAATGCCCTTATTAGTGTGTGTGTGTGTGTGTGTGTTGTACAATAGACCAAATTCAATTGGTACCCTGAGCTGTAAGGACAGGGTCAGTTAGTAGCAAGGAAAGTGTTACACCCTGTCTGTCTCTCCCTCACACATACATACACACACACACACATGGGGATTCCCATATCAAATGCCTGGGTTAGGTCATTGGGACAACCCCCCTGCTCAAAATAATTGGATTGAACCATTACACAATGTGTAACACACCCCGTGTAAACACCACATGGTCATTTCTCTCATGAACAAAAGCAAAGATACAGTTTACATCATAAGTGTTCCTGCCTGTCCTTCAACTCAACACAGATCAGGCAGGGGAACTGAGCAAACAAGTATCTTTTTCGAGCTAAGAATCCTAAAATAATGTGTGTGTGTGTGTGTGTGTGTGTGTGTGTGTGTGTGTGTGTGTGTGTGTGTGTGTGTGTGTCAGTTTTTAATTCCTCATAAACTCTCTAAACATCTCTCTTAACTAAAAGGTCCTCAATAAACCCAAATATCCCCAAACTCAAAAATCTTTTAACATATCCAAATATCACCACATTTAATTATCTCCAAACTCAAACATCTTTAAACATCTTCATACGCAAATGTCTCAAAATACCCCCAAACTCAAATCTTCAAATACCCCCAAACTCAGAAATCTTTAAATACCCCCAAACTCAGAAATCTTCAAATATCCCCAAACTCAAAAATCTTCAAATATCCCCAAACTCAAAAATCTTCAAATATCCCCAAACTCAAAACTTCAAATATCCCCAAACTCAAATCTTCAAATATCCCCAAACTCAAATCTTCAAATATCCCAAAACTCAAATCTTCAAATATCCCCAAACTCAAATCTTCAAATATCCCCAAAACTCAAATCTTCAAATATCCCCAAACTCAAATCTTTAAATATCCCCAAACTCAAATCTTCAAATACCCCCAAACTCAAATCTTCAAATACCCCCAAAATCAAAAATCTTCAAATATCTCCACATTTAATTATCTTCAAACGCAAACGTTCCCATTATCTCCAAACTCAAACATCTTCATATGCAAATGTCTCAAAATATCCCCAAACTCAAAAATATTCAAACATGTTCATACGCAAATGTCTCCCAACATCTCCAAACTCAAAAATCCTCAACAAACTTAAATATCCCTAATGAAGGGAATGGAACATGACCTCCATCAGTACCTGACCTTACTTTGCTTCTCTGCCCTTGTGGATGAATGAAATCTCACAAAATCTAGTGAGAGTGGAAGGTTATTATAAGAGCAAATGCGGACTGAAGTTGGAATGAGATGTTCAATCACACGCTCAGGCGTCCACAAACAATTTTAAGAATGCAGCTACAGCTGATGTTCACGTGTCTGATCTCGCGCTTATTAAAGACGCGACGGTTCAACTGTATAAGTGAACTACACTTTAAATATGTATAGGACACTTACCGTCCCGGCGCGTGCTGGTCGCGCGCGGCGACTGCGCGGCTCGCGCCTGAGTCCCGCGCGCACCGACTACCTGCAAGCACGCGAGCGCGAGGGCGAGCAGGCGCGCGGCCCGCCAGGTCATCAACACTGTCGCCGACCGCATGCGCGCGCGCGCTGGCTCGAACTTTGAAGTTTTCACGCAACTTTTTTTGATGTTCCTCCTTTCTTTTTTCCCTCTTTCTATTTCTTTTTTTTTTCCTTTTTTCTTTACATGACGCACGTGCGAAGCGGAGCGGCGTGGAGTGATCAGATCCGAGTGCAGTTTCCGCGCGTGTCTGCTTTGTTCGGGTCTGCGTGGGTGTGTGCGCGCGCGCTCGACAAACGCCAAAAACTTATTGCGTCATTCCGCCGGTAAATGTGAAGCCACCTCGAATAGTTTGCATTCCTCGCGCATGCAGTCTGCAGGAAAAGTGTTCAGGAAAGTTGGGCAGAGGAGGAAAAAAAAAGAAAACAAACGTTTTCCTGTCTTTCGGTGAGGCGTGTACCCACGGGCGGGCGGGCGCGCGCAGAGCGCAGGGGAGGGTCATGACCTCTTCGCCATCTTGACACTTGGCTTTCAGACCCTTGATGATATTTACCTTGATACCTGAGGATTGTCATTTTAAAGTAATCCGAGACTGTGAGGGGAATTTTCTTTTGTCCATCACACACTCCAGTCAACATGAACGATGTGAGACACTTTCCCTTGTGTCCCTTCATTCATCAAGTGTTGACATTTATAGTTTATATTTATTTATTGAAGCCATCTATACAATCGTCTAACAGGCTAATCTTTACCACTTGTTAGCATGCTCTGACAGGTCAGGAGCATGTAGCAGGCAGCCTTATTGAGAGCAACTTAGATTTGTCTTAAGGGCCTTGCTTAGGGGCCCAGGAGTAGGAGCTTGCTAAGGCTGGGATTTGAAAGTTGGAGCCAACATCCAATGCCTTAACCGCTTAGCAACCAGTCGAGCATATTTTGGGAAACAGTTAAAAACAATTTTGGACCTGGAGCATTTTTAGACAAAAAGCGTTTTCAAATGTCTCCGGATGAGTGTAGACGTAGCCTTAGTTACTCACTAACTTCATGGATATTTTGACTGTTCGTGTGGAACTATCTTCAGCACAGAGGGGTCTCCAGTTGAAGAGGATTTCATCTCTTTGGGGTGTATATATATATATATGTGTGTGTGTGTGTGTGTAAATCTGGCTCTGTGTGCCCACCCGTCCTTTACCTCACTGCACGTCTCTGATCATAATCTCCACACAGGTTTCAAACTCAGTAACTGATTCAGTGAAGAGACAGATCATCATCAGACAGAGTGGACAGATCTTTTATATCAGGATCTGCTCTGGAAGAGCTTTAAAAAAAAACCAGTTACCGGGTACTATATATCTATATATCTTTTAATTTGTCTGTCTGTCTGTCTGTCTGTCTGTCTGTCTGTCTGTCTGTCTGTCTGTCTGTCTGTCTGTCTGTCTGTCTGTCCGTCCGTCCGTCCGTCTGTCTGTCTGTAGGTAGTGATCAAAGACCCAGTTAATATGTGGTTAACGAAGCTCAGCCGCAGTCTATACTGCAGCCAAGGAGAGACACACGCACACACACACACACACACACACACACACACACACACACACACACACACACACACACACACACACCCTGCCAAGGACAAACGTGGTGTAGAAGGCACTGCTGTAAATCTGGCTCACGGTTATGGCGTCATGTTTCACACTCTATCAACCTGACAAATGATCAAAGTATTGCAAGTGTGTGTGTGTGTGTGTGTGTGTGTGTTGGGGGGTGAAGGAGTCACAAACCTGATGTTAGGCATGTGCCAATAATCAGTTCTGCAATATATCACACACAAAATCAATATTTCGGAACGTTACGGAGACGTTCTGACGCTGGCTAGACGGAAGAGGTCACTTCCCTGGCATCCATCCTCCTTGGTGACAGACATCCCATAATTCTGTGCAGTTGCAGGAAAGTGAGGGGGGGTTGCAGCATATCTGAGAAATGTCTCTGGTCTTTAAATTTGGTTAACAAGCTGTGGTATTCTCTAGACAGCGCCCTCTGGTGGACAGGTGAGGAATAGACAGCACCCTCTGGTGGACAGGTAGGGGATAGACATCCTCATTCTCCTTTAGTAGGATAGACGGTGATACTATTGTTTTTATATACAGGATGTATATAATCTCACAAATCTCCACAAAATCTTGTAAAACATCTACCCAAAAGAGTGGAGCTTATAATAAAAGTAAATGGAGACTCAAGGTGTAGTGGGACGCTTAAAAAGAAGCATGTCTCAAAATTATGGTCAGGTGTCCACAAACATTTGACCATATTGTGAACGTGGCTACTGAGGGAACTAAAAGTGATGATGAATAGGGCAGCCATATTGGGGGTGTGGCTTAGCCAGCGTTAAATGACGGTCAATCGGACAGACACGGTTGTCTACATGTTCTGAATCTGAAGTGTCTTTCTGTGTGTGTGTGTGTGTGTGTGTGTGTGTGTGTGTGTGTGTGTGTGTGTGTGTGTGTGTGTGTGTGTGTGTGTGTGTGTGTGTGTGTGTGTCATCATCAGTGCCTGGAAATGATAAAAACATCTGGATGTAATGACATCTGATTGGATTATAAGCGCTAACTGCACATAATTACATTCCTGTGACCGCAAAGTCTCCTCACGGGAGTGTGTGTGTGTGTGTGTGTGTGTGTGTGTGTGTGTGTGATTGTCAAATTAGCTCAGTTAAATCAGGTCTCACCTACTGCTGCAGGCCAAAAGACTTCTCTCACTTGCTTTCTCTCTCGCGCACGCACACACACACGCGCGCACACACACACACACACACTTTGTCTTCATTGTCTCACAATTTAATATTTAATTTCCCTCTCAGTCTCATTCTGTTCAACTGTCTTACACTCACACATTCACACTCTTTCATCCTCTCTCACACACACTCACACACTCTTTCATCCTCTCTCACACACACTCACACTCTTTACTACTCTCTCACACACACACTCTCATCCGTTCACACACTCGCACTCTACTACTCTCTCTCACACACACACTCTTTCACCCTTCTCACACACACTCACACACTCTTTACTACTCTCTCACACACTCTTTCATCCTCTCTCACACACACTCACACTCTTTACTACTCTCTCACACACACACACACTCTCATCCGTCCACACACTCGCACTCTACTACTCTCTCTCACACACAGTCTTTCATCCTTTCTCACACACACTCACACACTCTTTACTACTCTCTCACACACACACTCTCATCCGTTCACACACTTGCACTCTACTACTCTCTCTCACACACACAGTCTTTCATCCTTTCTCACACACACTCACACACTCTTTACTACTCTCACACACACTCTCTTTCATCCGTTCACACACTCACACACACACACACAGACTCTTTACTACTCTCTCACACACACACACTCTCATTCGTTCACACACTCGCACTCTACTACTCTATCTCACACAAACGCTCTTTCATCCTTTCTCACACACACTCACACACTCTTTACTACTCTCACACACACTCTTTTATCCTTTCACACACTCACACTCTTTACTACTCTCTCACACACACACTCTCTCTCATCCGTTAACACACTCACACTCTTTACTACTCTCTCACACACACTCTTTCATCCTCTCTCTCACACACACACACACACACACACACACTCTTTTATCCTCTCACACACTCACACTCTTTACTACTCTCTCACACTCTCTCTCATCCTCTCTCTCTCTCTCTCTCTCTCTCTCTCTCACACATACACACTCTTTACTACTCTCTGACACACACCCTTTTAACCTCTCACACACTCACACTCTTTACTACGCTCTCTCTCTCTCTCTCTCTCTCTCTCTCTCTCTCTTACTCACACACTCACACTCCTCACTACTCTCTCACACACACACTCTCTCATCCTCTCTCTCTCTCTCACTCACACACACAAACACACACACACTCTCTTTACTACTTTCTCACACATACTCTCTCATCCTCTCACACACTCACACTCTTTACTACTCTCTCCCACACTCTCCCACACAGTCTTTCATCCTCTCACACACACTTTCACTCTCCCATACACACTCACACTCTCTTATCCTCTCCTTCACTCTCATACTCTCATACACACTCTCACATCCTTTCATACACTCTCACTCTTTCCTACACTATCACACACTTGCACTTCATCATAATATCATACTCTCTCATACTATCTCTCTCTCTCACACACACACACACACACACTCTCTTTACTACTTTCTCACACATACTCTCTCATCC
>MU551552.1:1969883-1983154 GCA_024362625.1 Silurus asotus | reverse complement strand
GTGTGTGTGTGTGTGTGTGTGTGTGTGTGTGTGTGAGAGAGAGAGATAGTATGAGAGAGTATGATATTATGATGAAGTGCAAGTGTGTGATAGTGTAGGAAAGAGTGAGAGTGTCTCTCTCTGTCTGTTGTAAGCTAATGTGTTTGTTGATGATTAACTATGAAATCATTATTGAGTCACCTGAAAGGGACACATTCAACTGGATAAACTTCTTATTATCATAAATCCCAGACATGTTATCAGCTAAACAGGTGTGTGTGTGGGTACATGTATATTGTTGGCTGTAGTAGGATATTTGGAGACAAACACACACAGGTTATTTTCTTTCCTGGTTGTCATGGCACTGTGTGAAATTAGTTTCGAAGTTAAACAAGTTCTATAAAAGTTTTCTATATAAGCAGCTTTTGTTCATTGCCATGGTTACGGGCGAATTAAATGCAATCAATATTGCTTGAAGATCCTTGTTTTTTTGTTTTCATAATAGCACATTGTTCCTGTTTTGCTCACTTGTGTCTCCAAGGGGTTTTGGGGGGGAGTCAACTTTGCACTTAAGGGGGCCTTTACTTTGGAAAAAAAATGAGTAAGTACCCTAATAGTTGTCTTAAAAAAAGAATAAAACAATGTGCCCTCTAGGCTTCCCCTCTGTGCAATGAAGCATTCACAAGTGCCATAATGGGTGCTCCTACAGTCAAAACAATTTGAAGTGTCCAAATGTTTGGGCTTTAAATAGAGAAAAAAATGATAAAATGCCCACAAGGGTGCTGCTAAATGTGCAGTAAACCAAGACCTGTTTACTCTCTAAAATGATGAAGTGGATTATAGGTTGCCAGTATGCAAGAAAAAAACATGTAGAAATGCCTTCTAGGGTGCCCTTCCAGTGAAGAAAATGTCATGCAGTGCCCTACAGGCTTCCTCTTTGTGTGAAGCAAGATGATAAAGTGCCCTCCAGGGTGAATGTGATGAAATGTTCTAAAGCCTTTTGTCAGTACATGCAAGAAAATATGGTTCAGTGCCTTCTAGGCTCTCCTTCGTGACGAAATCCTCTTTTTGTGATGCAGCCTGATGATGTGCCCTCGATGGTGCCCTGCTATTAGAGCTTATGTGATGACTTGACCCTAATATATGTAAGAAAATGTCTTGAATTTCCCTTTGTGTAAAGCAACATGGTGAAGTGCCCTCTAGGGTGAATATGGTGAATATGCCCAAATTATTTGCAAGAATAGGTGATGGAGTGACCTCATGACTCCCTGTATACATTTGAAAGAATATATGTTAAAATCCTCTTTAGGTAAGGAAGCAGGCTAAAATGCCTTTTAGGGGGCCCCTTTTATCAGGGGCAGTGTAATTAAATGTCCTAAGGACTTCCTTACATGCCAAAATATGTGCTCCATGTATATGTAAGAAAATGTGTTGAACTTCCCTGTGTATGAATGATGAAGTGCCCTCTAGGGAGCCCTTTTAGTGCTGAAATGTCCTATTGAATTTCTTACATGCCACTTAATTAAAGAATATGTAATGCAGTGCCCTCAAGGTTCACCTTCATTCAAGAAGTGCCCCGAAGGTGCAAGCGAATGTTCCAGGCACAGCCAAAACTCCATCCTAAAACTCTACACCTAAATGTTTTTCAAAAACACCTGCTTCTTTCCATCGCACATGCCTGTAAGGAAATGCTGACGCTAACAATTGCAGTACATTAACCAATTAGGCTAGGTTTTTAGCCATAAGCTAATTACAGTATGCACATCATATGAGATACAAGAGGTGCTTGTTTAGCAAGTGTACTGGGAAAAAAGTCTAACATCAACACATTACAAAAATCCTTTGTGTCATCTGCCAGCTAACAGATGTATTAGCTACGTCGCTAACAGCATCTTGTGTTCGCGTAGTATCTCTGAGAGGAGTCTGGTTGTGTCCTCCAGGAGCAAAAATTTCCTGTCATTTACCTCATCGTTAGCATGAATAGCTAAATGCATGGACGGTTGATAGTTAGCATTGTTTGCTAGGTGCAGCATCTTTTCAGTCGAGGGAATCGTGCCCTCGACTGAAATGTTGATATGGGTAGCGGATGTGGGTAGTTAGCTACATCTCTAACGTTTGGCTCGAGGTAAAACCGAGGTGCGTTTTTATTTTTGGCGTCCGTTTTGGCCAGTTGCCATAGTAACAGAGCTCTCCAGTTAACCGATTCACTTTCAAAAGTTGTAAAGCATCAGTTCAATACTGTTGAGCTTAAAGTGGGCACATGTAGCCAGGAGCAACCGTCTTTCTGTCTATATATATACACATCTGTCTGTCTCTTTCGTTATCGCTCTTCACCCTGTTGCTGTTTCCATCCTTCTCTCTCTCTCTTTCTCTCCCTGTCTTTCTTTCTTTCTTACTTTCTTTCTTACTTTCTTTCTCCTCCTGTATCTCTCTCTCTCTTTCTCTTTCTCTCTTTCTCTCTCTCCCTACTACTGTCTCTCTACCGCCTCCTGTCTCTCCCTCTCCCCCTCCTCCTCTATCTCTCCCATGCCTCACCCCTCTCTCTCTCCCCCTCTCTCTCTCTCTCTTTCACTTCTCCCCCTGTTTCTCTCTTTCCCTTCTCCCATCACTCCCCCACTGTCTCTCTCTTTTCCCCCCTTGACCTCCTCCTGTCGTTTTCTCTCTCTCTCTCTCTCTCTCTCTCTCTCTCTCTCTCTCTAATCTGCTTCTATAATTAAAACTGTGTCTCTCTGAGGAGCTTTAGCACTTTACTATCACTGAATTAAAGAAGGGACAGATAAGTGTGTGTGTGTGTGTGTGTGTGTGTGTGTGTGTGTGTGTGTGTGTGTGTGTGTGTGTGTGTGTGTGTGAGACCGAAAGCCCTGTTCTTTATTCAGGCAGCATCCTACTGCGGAGTGTCTATGCTGTAGAAATGTGCTCCCTCCTCCCCTTCTTCACTGTGTGTGTGTGTGTGTGTGTGTGTGTGTGTGTGTGTGTGTGTGTGTCTGTATACTTTAACTGCTCCCTGTAGTGCACATTACCCAGTGGTGTGCAGAACAGAAAATGGCTAAAAGACTCTCTCTCTCTCTCTCTCTCTCTCTTTCTCTCTCTTTCTCTCTCTCTCTCTTAGTCTTTGTTTCTCACTCTCTGCATGTCTCATTCTGTGTCTCTCTCATTCTCTTTGTATCACTCTCGCTTTTTTATCTCATCATATCTTCATCATCTCTCTCTCTCTCTCTCTCTCTCTCTCTCTCTCTCTCTTATTGTCTGTCTCACTGACTCTCTATCACTCTCTTGCTCTTTGTATGTCTCTGTCTGTCTGCATATTTCACATTGTCTCTATTCCTGTCTGTGTGGGGCGAGTATAGAGGAGTGTGTTAGCAGTTGGAAATGTGGTGGGACATAAGAACATTGTCTCTGCACTCGGATGAAAAGTGCTATCGTTGTTTTCTTGAATAATCTCAATCAAGTGATCAAACTGATACAGAAAGGAATTGTGTTGAAAAATGAGTGTATACTTGTTTCTCCTCTCAGTTCTCCTGCAAAAAAAGTCATGCTGTCCAATGTTTCTCCTTTTATTAGTAATGAGACAATTGTGAAAGAGCTGTCTCAGTACAGGCGACCCGTCTCCCCCTCGGCTGTAAGTCCCCACTAGTTAAGCACTTGGTGTCTCTAAGGAGAATGTTCTTTATGGTCCTCAGTAAAGGTCAGGATGAACTAAATGTGGTTTTTAAGTTCAGGATTGAGGGCTTTGATTATAACATTTTCGTTCCCACCGATGCTGACATCAAATGTTTTAAACGTGGTCAGATAGGACATCTTGTCCGCGCCTGTCCTGAAAGACAGAGTGACCCCGGTGTTTCCAAGCGACCAGGGCAAGATGCAGCTGAGCCTGCTGGAGCCGTTCCCCTGGCGGCACAAGTTCAACCGGCTGCTAAAAGCCCCGCAAACTGCTGCTGCACCAGGGGCTGAAGAGTGGGAGCCCCAAGCTCACACTGCAGCCTAGAGGTACACTTGTAGTGACGTACACACCCCAGAGAAACCCTGCTTGGCCGAACCAGACCGGGAGAAACCCTGCTCGGCCAAATTGAGCAAACATGAGAAATTGAGTGAAAGTGTACTTTGGAGCAGTGCTGGAGCTGCCTGCACTCGTAGAGGCAAGCACAGGGGGTGCAGAGGCTTCACCAGGAGACACCAGTCACTACACCAGTGCAAGAGGAAGGGGAGAGACGTGGAGATGGAAGATGAGCCCCTTTTTAAAGTCCCAACAAAAAGGAAGAAAACAGGCTAAAAAAGAGTTGAAGGTAGATGAAGTTATATCGGGTAGTGAAGATTGTATGTCGGATTCAGTGTCTCACCAGGAGTCTCAGGAGGAATGCGTTTTATGGTTCTGATGACTAATGAGGTATCAATTGAAGACTTCCTCCCAGACCGTAAGCAGTTTGTTCACTATGTCAAGCACTTTAGAAGAGAAGGTGCCTTCACTTATCAAGAAATATTCCGGCTGAAGAAACTAACAAAGGTCAATAGGGAGAACTTTGATGAAGATTGATCAAATATGTGGTGGATTTTGCTTTGAAGCGTTTTTTTTACCATTTGTTTGTTTTATTTATATTTTATTAAAATGAACGGAATCCATGTTGCGAGTTTTAACATAAATGGACCAAGGGAACACCGGAAGAGATCGAAGCTTTATGAGACCATTAAGCAGAAATGTGTAGATGTTGTAATGCTGCAGGAAACACACAGCATCATCAGCATCATCAGCAGCGCTGCAGATTGGGTAAAGGAGTGGGACGGGTTGGCGATTTTTAAGCCACAGCACTGTGGTGGTGTTGCCCTGCTTTTAACTCGTAATTTTGTTCCTGTTTCTTATGCGGTGGAAGGAATTTTAAACAGTAGGCTGTGTTGGCTCCCACCAGTGCAGGGGAGAAAATGAGTTTTGTAGACAAACTCAATAATGTCACTGCAGAGTGTTTAATTTTGGGAGGTGATTTTAATTGTACAAAAGATAACTTGGACAGGAATCATGTAGAACCTCACCTAGCTTCTCGTAAAGCGCCTGCGGGAGTTGGAAGAGGCCCACAATGTCTGTAAAATATGGAGAAACTTAAATAAGAAACGGAGACAGTACACGTGGGCCCACAGCACAGACAGCACTCCCTGGTGAGATTGGACCGGTTTTATGGTTTTAAGCATCATCTGACTTTTTATTCAAAATGTTGATTTTTTTTCAGTAGGCATCTCAGACCACTGCATGGTTCAGTGTACCATCATTAAAAAGATTATAAAACCTAAGAGCACCTACTGCTATTTTCATACTGCACTTTTGGAAGATGCTAATTTTAGAGAGTCTTTTATTTTTGATGGAATTGTTGTAAACTTGAAAAAAGTTTTAGCAGATTTAACTCACTACAGCAGTGGGTGGAATTAAACAAAATCACAAATCAAAGCATTTTGTCAACTGTACACTCTCAATGTCTCAAGAGACATTGCCAGATCTCTGAAAGCTCAGCTGTATAGTAACGAGAGGTCAGAGGCTCAGGAAGTGGAGGAAAGCTTCCTCAAGGACCTGCCTAAGCTCCCAGAGTCAGTGGGCAGAAAGTTGGACCGAGAGCTGACACTGGCTGAGCTTTATTAAGCTCTCCAGAGCATGGAGAACTGGCAGGCGCCAGGCATAGAGGATCTCCCTGTGGAGTTCTTTCAAGGCATTCTGGGCAGTAATAGGGCAGGACATGCTGGAGGTCCTATAGGACAGTGTGAAGGGATGTCGTCTCCCGTCAAGGTGCAGGAGAGCCGTCTTGACCCTGCTGCCAAAAAGAGAGACCTGACCCACCTGAAAAATGGCATCCAGTGGCACTGACTGCAAGCTGCTCTACAGGGCCTGTGTCAAGGTTTTAAACAAGAAAAAAAATGGGAGGGTGGACACTGAAATGTTCTTGGTTTTATTGATGATATTAAACCAGAGTCAATGCACTGTACAAACCACCATTAACCAAAAACGTTGCCGACCTTCAGTGGAGGATTTGACACTGTATCATCTCAGTGAACTCGTTTATTAGTATTTTAAACCCTGATGTTTTACAGGACTGTCCGTTCTATTCACAGAGAGAAACTGTTTTTCACGCTTTTATTCACTGCCGCAGGTCACAGTCACTCTTCGTGCAAGTTCTTTTAATGTGTGAGGGATCTGAAGATGTTTGAACCTGATACCATATGGTATATAAAATGATGTGTACCAAATGAAGGATTGTAAAACGTCTCTCCTACTGTCTAGATAGCTTCTGTCTTCCCCTTGTCAATTTCAGTTCAATTTATTGTCTGTCTGCCCCGTCCCTCGTTCCCTCTCTCATTCCCTCTCCCTCTCTCTCTCTCTTTCTCTCTCCAGACTCTGCTCTGGGCCCCACTCTTCTGGGAAAATGTTCCACTAGATTTGAGAGATTTTCTCAAGAATTGTGTGCGATTTCATTCAGCCAGTGACGGCATACTGGTGGAAGTCCACACCTTCTAACCCATGGGAAGCATATCTTCATGGTGCTGGCTATGTGCACAGGGACTTTGTCATGCTGGAGGTTTGGATCTCCTAGTTGAAGCGAAGGGAAAATGTCATGCTGCCTCCAGCATCCGAAGACGTCCTACACAAGTGTGTGCCTCACATGGCTGGAAAAGTCAGGTGATCTAATACTTGTTCCAATGACAAATTCTATTTCTCTCTCTCCCTTTTTTTCTCTCTCTCTCTCGCTCTATTTTTCTATCTATCCGTTTACACACACACACACACACACACACACGCACTCAGGTAAGTGGACGAGCAGGTGTGTGATGGCTGCACTGCGCACTGGTGCATTGTGGGGAAGTGTGTGTGATCAGCGTTAATGATGATGAGTGTGTTCATTATTAGAAAGAGATCATTCAGCCTGAACGTTAAACACCGCTAACGCTGATCGCTAACTAATTGCCTTGTGTGTGTGTGTGTGTGTGTGTGTGTGTGTGGGTGTGTGTGTGTGGGTGTGTGTGAGTGTGTGAGTGTGTGTGTGTGGGTGTGTGTGTGAGAGAGAGATATTTGTTTATAGAAATTCATGCCAGAATATTTTTTAATTACACATGGGTACTGTTACAATTAATTACTCTGTCTGTCTGTGACTGTGACTCTCTATCTGTCTCTCTCTCTCTCCAACTGTCTGTCTGTATGTACTCTCTCTTTCTCTGTCTGTCTGTCTCTCTCTTTTAAACTGTCTCTCTCCATCAGTCTGTCTGTCTCTCTTTGTCCTCAACTGTCTCTCTCCATCAGTCTATCTGTCTGTACTTTCTCTTTATCAGTCTGTCTCTCTCTCTCTTCAACTGTCTCTCTCCATCAGTCTGTCTGTATGTACTCTTTCTGTCTTTCTCTTTGTCTCTTTCCAAATGTCTCTCTGTTTGTGTGTCTCTTTGTCTCTCTCTCTCTTTCCTTAATTATCTGTGTCTTTCTATGTTTGTCTCTTTCCAACTGTCTCTCTCGCTCTCTTTCCAACTGTCTCTCTCGCACTCTTTCCAACTGTCTCTCTCTCTCTCTCTCTCTCTCTCTCTCTCTTTGTCTGCCATTTACCACTTGTGTCTCTCTATATCTGTCACTCTTCAACCATCTCTCTCTCTGTTTCTGTCCAACTTTGTCCATCTCTATCTGTCTCTCTCTCTCTCTCTCTCTCTCTCCCTCTCTCTCTCTCTATGTAATTCTTCAACAGTGTCTATCTATCTGTCTGTCATTTTTCAATTGTCTGTCTCTATCTGTCTCTTACTCCATCTTATCTGATTACCTGTTTGTCTTATTTCTCGTTCCAGCTGTAAATCTGCCTTACCATCTTTTGTCTTTATTTTTAAGGACTCAGTCTTTGCTATTTATCCCAGTCATGTGGTTCAATGCTGGACAGATAGAGACTGCTCCTGAGGCCCTGGTTCTAAGAGACACCAAGCAAAAGGGAGAGAGACAAAGAGACAGAGAGACAGAGCGAGACAGAGAGAGATGGTCATACTGTGATAACGAGAGTGTGCACTCTGAGTCTGGTGTATAATTAATGAGTGTATTTATAGATTAGCATCGTGGAGCTAATGTAGCACGCTGGTGTTTTAAATGCATTATAGTGCCTCTAGATTCCAACACACACACACACACACACACACACACACACACACACACACTTGCACACATCTGTTGTCCTAATGTGATATCATTTATAGTGTGTGTACACTGAAATTCACTTAGGGAAAGTCAGCTCACACAAACTTATGAGCACACTCGAATCTGTCGTTCTGTTAAAGCGCGCATCAGTTCCGCTTGGTCTCGAGGTTCCACACAGCTGTACATCCAGATGTCCGGAGTTCATTTACAACTCGAGTGACTGTAGGGTTACAACTTGAACGGTAACCATGACGACCATTGTCCAAACCAATTAATCCTCATGTGTTTTGAGACATTCAGGGGTCTCCTGGGGATACACACACCGACTCCGAGAACCACGGGTCATATTGTAACTATGACAAAGGACAGCTGTCTTTCTGTCTCTCTGTCTCTCTCAACATGTCTGTCTCTTTCTATAGCCGTCTGTCTGTTTATCTACTGTCTGTCTCTACCAGTTTTTCTCTATCAAGCAGTCTCTCTACCTGTCTATCCCTATTCAGCTATATGTCTATGTCCCTCTCTGTCTCTGCCTGTCTGTCTGCCTTTTTGACTGTCTCATCTACATCTTTTTGTCAGTTTCTCTGCAGCTGTCTGATTGTCTCTTTCCAGCTGTCTGTCTAATTAGCTGTCTGTCTCAACCTTTCTCTATCTACCTGTGTCTATCTGTCTGTCTGTTTCTCTTTATCTGCATTTCACTACATTTCTGCCTTTGTCTGTCTGTCTGCCATCTGTCTCTCTCTCTTTCCAGCTGTCTGTCTGCCCTTTTTCCAGTCTCTTAATGACTAAACAGTAATGGACAAAAGGAACAGACCAGGACATGCTGTAACCGAAATTAAATTGACATTTGCATTATAGCAATATAATTATATATTACTGTCTACGATACTGATACTGTATAAAGTGGAAAAAAAACCAAATAATATATTTCTTGCTGATTTCTGGGTCAAAAAGATCGGGTTTACAGCAGGAAACTGCTTCCGATGCCACCAAATGGAAGATTTTTACTGCCCAGTTTGCTGCCAGAAAAATCTACTAATTGCCAGTTTGACATTTTTGAATACCGCTTTAGAAATCATTTATCTATTTTAAAAACTAAATTAAAAACATTTTAGGACACAAAATCTTTTTGGCAAACGTTCAAAATAAAAAATTCCTCAAGAGCAGAAACATAAAAAAAAAAAACCAACGTACTACCAATAATGTAATAATATGAATTACCTTTCACAAGTCTCCTTTTCACTACAGCTACACCGAAACCTAACATCATCTCTAGCAGAAGCGCCGATTATCTTTATAAATTGACCTCGGGTTTTCCGTGCATATTTGAAAAAAACATTTTCCTGGGAAATTGAGGCAAATTGTGTGTTTTTTGTGCAATTTTTACAGGCAAGAAAATGTATTAAAGGTTCTTGAAAAGTCTGTCTAGTTAGTGACCAACTAGTGAACAAATTTTTTTTCCCTCTGTCAGCCGTCGCGGAATGAAAAAAACAGAGCTCAGACATACACTTCAGGTCATTGTTTTGTTGTCCAATGAGCCGCAGTCCGGTCGGAATCGCAAGGTGTTGAATGGATTGGTGGCCATGTTTAGTTAGTACATGTATGAGTTAATGAGTCATCCAACTGGAGGACGAAAAAAAAAACAGTCAAGGTTCAAATAAATCTATTTTTTATCTAACTGAGCCAAGTAACCTAAAATGTTGCTGGATAAATATACATTCCATGGACAAACCTTTGTCATCATAAGATCATTGTGGATTTCTGAGATCGGTTCTTCTTTTTGCACGTCCCATTCCACATTTAGTCTTCATTTACTCTTATAATGAGATCCACTCATCTGGGAAGATGTTCCACTAGATTTCATGGAGATTTTGAGATTCCATTCAACCACAAGAGTGTTAGTAAAGTGAGGTACTGATAAAGGTGAGAAGTTGAGGAGGCCCGGTCCGGTTCTCCTGAACAATTGGATCGATTGAATGGAATTATTGAGAATGACAGAAATGTATTGAGCTCCTGAGATGTTATTATAGTCAGAATTAGAGCTCCAAAGTTGGGTGAAGTGCCTGAATTCTACAGCATGAGATCATGTGATCATGTGACCACTCACTGTGGGACTTTCTATTCTAGAAAGTATCCCCCCCTACTTACGGGGGGAAAAAATACAATCCACAGTGCACCTTATTCTAGAGTTCCTCAGAAAATAAAGTGTAAACTGTAAGTCTGGATGAAGAGAAATAGAAGTACTTGTGTTCGCTTTCTCTCATTCTTCCTTTCCTTCAGTGTCTGTCTCGCTCTCTTATTTCTCTCTCTCTCTCTCTCTCTCTCTCTCTTTCTCTCTCTCTCTCTCTCTCTCTCTCTCTCTTACTTTCTTTCGTTGTCTGTCTCACTGTCTTCTTTATTTATTTTTTTAGTGTCTGTCTCACTCACTCGTTCTCAGTATATGTCTCTCTATCACTCTCTCTCTCTCTCTCTCTTTCTTTTGCTTTCTGTCTCACTTTCTTTTTTCAGTGTCTGTCTCATGCACTCATTCTCAGTATATTTCTCACTGTTAGTCTCTCTCTCTCATTCAGTGTCTGTCTGACTCTGAGGGTCTTCTTTTCTGTTAGTATTTCTCTGTCTGTCTGTCTGTCTGTCTGTCTGTCAGCATCTCTCTCTACTTTCTCTCAGTTTCTGTCTCACTTTCTTTGTTCTTTCTTCCAACACTCACACACACACACACACGCACACACACACACCTCCTCCTCCATCTCTGTACACCCAGTGTACCATTTACATTGCATGTGTGTGTGTGTGAGTGAGAGAAGTGAAACTGAGAGGCTGAACGTTTCAAAGTTCCATTTACTAGATTAAATCTTTCACTAACATTCAGCCATCCTTCAGCTTTCACCAAACTCGGAGCGAACGCACACGATTCCTCACTGCATTTTCACTAACACCCGGGAAACCACCGAGAAATAGAGGGAGAGACACTGGCCGAAAGAGGTGTGTGTATCAGATGCACTAATACAAAAAAGAATAAAAGCATGAACATGAATATTATGTTTTTGGTCTCATGATCTTTAATAGTAGAAGTTTTGGGATATCTGACTTTTCCAGTCGTCTCCAAAATGTTATCTGTTAACTGTCAAAGTTGGAGGTACATATTTAAAACTTTCCATTCTCAAACCTGTGAATCCAAACCTGCTCCAGCATGTGGAACCCCAACACCCCTGTGCAAAGAGCCAAGTCCATTAAGACCTGCTTTTGTGTTGTGGAGGATCTCCTGCTGTAGAGCTCTGACCTCAAACCTATTAAACAAGATCAATTGGAACATCACTCCAGGCCTCCTCACCCTCACCTCCATCAGTACCTCACTTTCATAGCACCATTGTGGCTGAATGAAATCTTGCAAATCTCCATAAAAATCTAGTGGAACATCTTCCCAGAGGAGTGGAGCTTTATATAAGGGCGAATGGAATGAAATGTGCAAAAGGAATCACCAATCTTATGCTCAGATGTCGAACTTTTGTCCATATGGTGCATTTTTGAGAAAAAAAGAAAAGTGTATGTATGGTGCTTGGGGACTTTCATGTTTCAGAGATCCGTCTGTTCAGCATTTTAGTGTGTATATAATTGTGTGTTTTTGGGTGTGATTCATGTTGTCTCTGCCCCTCGTCTTGTCATTCCTCATTTCCTTCATGTATCCCTTTGATTTACCCAGTAATTACTTTGTGACTAAATGACCCGTAATTACGTTCTGAGTCGTGAAGTGGGATCTTGCTTCACCTTCTTGTTTTGCCTCAACCGCATTGTTTTCCCAGGAACCGATCTTTTCCTGATTCTCATTCATTCACGTCTGCTTGTGTGTCTAATCAAATTAAACCTGGATTTGAACCCGATCCAGCACATGTGTCCTTCAGCAAGGACACGGGTCTTAACCCAGTAAGCTAGACTGGTTCTAACCAGACACACACCACACATTTTTTGGGATATTAATGATAAACAAAGCGAGGGGTATAGAATTTCTGGAACCATCTTAACAATGATGCCTGGACACCTCCTTAAAAGAGAAGCAGTCTTAATTCGCTGAGTCATCCACAATGACAGGTCAGCAATATTTTTGAAGGGGTGTATCTTGGGTTCCCTGGTGGTCTAGAAGAGGTGGGAAGTAACGGAGTACAAATACTTTGTTACTGTATTTAAGTAGATTTTTTTGGGAATCAGTATTTTTACTCCACTATTTATTTTTTATAAATATCTGTACTTTTTACTTCTTACATTTTCAAAACCGTCTCGTTACTTTAGTTTTAATCCACTGATTTGGTGAAATGTTTTTTTTTTTTTCACTGCGCGCCGATTTCAGCCGAACAACCGATTTCCTGTTACTGCGCGTCTTTTTCAATCCGCTGGTGTATAAAGTCCTGACCCTCACTCACCACAGATGTAGACTAGTTTACCGAGCTTAGAATCAGCAGGCAAAAGGCAGTAAGAAGTTTGGGGTTAAAGTGGATGAGACAGAGGGAGTCAGTGATGAGAACATGACTGAGAACAGACACATTCCTGATCATCATCATCTTTTCTCTGCTTGTGTTCTATATGTGGATCTTTAGCCTGGATACATTCATTATGTAACAACATTTTAATTTGTTTTGTATTAATATATATATATATATGTATATTTGGCTGTCAAAATTAAAATTTTTGTAAACGGCACTAAATTTTATTAACGCTATCAATTCAGCACGCATTTCTGTTTCACCATTTTTATAGAAAATGTAAATACATAAATAAATAACTAAATGAAAAAGCAATTAAAACCTTCAGCAAAAAATACGTTCATCCACGACGTCCTTTCTTAGATATAAAATTAATAAATAAACCCCAGATATTAAAATATTTTTAATCAGTAAACTTTTGTTTTATTTCTGCGCCAAATCTCAAATTAAACATCAAATCCGCCATGTTTTACACCATTAAACCTCTAGGTGGCGTTTTGTGGGGTTTTCCCTCATAATGGCGACACAAACTTAAATGACTGTCTATATTGATTGTACAGATAAAAACAATACATCATTCAAATCTGTAAAATGTCTATAATTTTCTATATATAAACTTCCTGACTTGACTTGAAGAGGTGCAGTTTCTCCGGTGTCACCTCATTAACTGTCCGTGTGGAAACATA
>MU551552.1:1965730-1969357 GCA_024362625.1 Silurus asotus | reverse complement strand
GAAGGTCGGATGTGGACGGTTTCAGAGGGCGTATCCTGAACCAGGGGGGCAATATTCAGGCGTCTGCCCCCCTGGCACCTGAGAAGCTGAAAAGAGGGGGTTATGAAGCAAAAACATCCAAAAAAGTTTCGACATAGGCTCCGGAGAAAAAATCCTTTTTAATAGCCATCTCACCTCCACCCTAAATGCAAAACTATCAACCTCATCATGTTGTTGTTATATATATTATTTATTATTTTGCTTGCTCACCTGTAACCAAGCAGGCCTCCTCACAGCCTCCCACTCCACTGCTCACCACACACTAATCCAGTATGGGGACAAGCCAGATTTGAACCAGCAACCTCTGAGCTCAGAGGCAAGGCTTTTACCACAAAGCCATCAAGTCCCACAACTCACCTTCTTTTTTTTGGGGGTTTATCCTTCGTTTCATGCTTCAACGCAAAAAATTCAGACCAGAAAGAAACACAGAAAGCAGGATTCGAACCCTGAACCCCACCAACAGCAAAACACCAGTCTCAACCCACTGAACCATTAAGAACAACAGGCTATGCCAATTGTTAGAGCAGGTCTATCTTTGCTTTTAAACAATCAACACAAGAATATAATGCTAAAGACAGACTTAGGAAGCAAACCCATATCATGACTAGCAGGGACAAAGCAGGATTTGAACCCTGATTCACACCATTAGCGAGGCACCAGCATTAACCCACTGAACTATCAGGAAGGACAAGCTGGGAAGTTTGTCTAGAGCAGGTCTATCTTTCTTTTTAACCCATCAAAACCAGAATATGAAGATGTAAAAATCAGGAATTTAACCTACCTCATGACTAGCAGACAGAAAGCCAGGTTTGAACCCTAACCACCCACATTACCAAAGTACCAGCCTTAACCCACTAAGCCATCAGGAAAAAACAGGATGGGAAGCTTGATTAGAGCAGGTCTATCTTTCTTTTCAAACCATTAACACAAGAACTGAACGCTAAAGAAAGCGAATACAGATGTAAGTAGCACAAGTTGAACCCACATTGTAAATAGCAGGTTTCGAACCCTGATCCCACCACCAGCGAGATACCAACATTAAGCCATTGACCCATCGGTGAGGACAGGCTAGGAAGCTTGTTTAGAGCAGGTCTATCTTTCTTTTCAGCCCATTAAAAACAGATATATACTGCTAAAGAATAATGTAGGAAGTGAATCCTGATCATGACTGGCATGCAGAAAGCAGGATTCGAACCCTGAACCCCACCAAAAGCATGAAACCTGATTTAACCCACTGGACCATCAGGAAGCTTGTTTGGAGCAGGTCTATCTACCGTTAAACCATCAACACAAGAATATAATGCTAAAGAAAGATTTAGGAAGCAGGAACATAACCAACATCGCAACTAGTAGGATTCAAACCCTGATCCTTACCGGCGAGGTACCAGCCTTAATCCGATGAACCATGGAAGAGATCAGACTGGAAGGCATGTTTAGATGAGGCACAAGCCTTAAACCAATGAGCAACCACTGCTGAAAAGCATGTGTGCTTTTTGGAGGGTTCATACTGCGTTTCATGCCAGCGCAGTAAAAAAGAAGGCATGTAGGACTGGCTTTGAAACCTTATCACCAGCGTGGACTAGCACAAGCCTTAACCCACTGAGCTACCACAGAAGTGCGTTTTTTTTTTTTTTTTTGGGCGGGGTTATCTTTCATTATAGACCAGGAAATAAAGAAATTAATCCAACACAGAAAGGAAATGTTTTCATAGTGGACAAGGTCCAGTTTTATTTACCAACACAGCAACCACCAGCTCGACCAGGAATCAAACTCTCAAACTCATCCTCGTGGGGACCCTGACATTAACCCACTAGGCTATCACATCCATCCATCCATCCATCTATCTATCTATCTATCTATCTATCTATCTATCTATATGATGTGGGGTCCAGTTAACAGCTAAAACAGGTAGAAGTAATAACTACTTTTTACTTAAGTACATGTGTGAGCCAAAACTTATTTACTTTCACTTGAGTAAAAAAGTATAATCAGTACTTTTACCTGAGTAACATGAGGATCTGTACTTCTACTTAAGAAAAGGATGTGTGTAGTTTTGCCACCTCTGTGGTCTAGTTGTTAGGATGCGGCGCTCTCACCGCTGTGGCCCGCGTTTGATCCCCAGTCAGGGAACCCAAGCCATTAGGGTCGCACAAGCCTTAGTGCCGGTCCCAAGCCTGGATAAATCGGGAGGGTTGCGTTAGGAAGGGCATCCAGCGTAAAAACATGTGCCAAATCAAACATGCGGATCGTCTGCTGTGGCGACCTCTAACGGGAGAAGCCACAAGAAAGGCTGAGAGAGAGAAAGTTCCTGAGTTTGGACCCAACCCACCGAATTCATACGCCTGAAGTCGCACACTATAACAATAGGAAACAATCTCTCTCAGAATTGTGGAAAAATAACCTTTTTAGGCGCCAAGCATCCTGATTCTGTTAACCACAACTTCCCATATATACTACAACTGTTGCCCAACCAATCAGAGCCAAGCAGGGGCATTATTTTCACAAAGGAATTGTTGCGATAATGTGTATGTTTTGACCATAAGCCATCTTGGACCTGTATGTCAGAATCAGTGGCAGAAAACATCTAGCTGAACAAACGAGCAACAAGGCGTCTGGAAGGTGGAAATTTGGAGTAGGAATATCAGTAATGGCAGATGTTATTGTAACATTAGACCAGTAGGTGGCGATTTTCAAAAATTTGCCAGAGAGGCTCAGACGGAAGTATTTTTCTATACTCTCGAACAACCCAGATATAAAATACTTGATCAACCATCAGTACATAATCCATCAATGGCTTTGTCGAAGAAACTGGATTTACTCTGAGAAATGAACAATGGATCACTACATACTTTACACAAGCAGTGAGGGTAAATGCGAGTCTAATGCATGTCTTCTTCTTACAATGTCATGCCACGTACAAATTCTTCAGCAAGCACAAAAGCCCAATAACCTTGGTGCCGTGAAGCGCCTATTTTGCCAAACCTAAAATGCAATTCCGGATCTGTTAGCTAAGACGAGTTATCAGTCCAAGTCACATGCTCACATCTGCTTCAGTACACTTATAATTACAGATAAGACACAAGGCGCTGAGGGCATTAAGGATGCAACCGAATGCAAACACTGAATAATTATTTGCAATGAGCGAAACAAACTCCAGATACAAACAGGAGGAGCACTCCCATGCAGAACGAAGCAACACATGTACTTCAAGTACCGGGAAATATCTCAACTAACAAGTACCCAACAAATAGCTGGTAGCATTTTTTGGACCCCTAATGCATGCTAATGCTAACACGTGACTCTTTATGCCTCTTTTTTACTGCGAGATTGCAGCACTCACGAGTATCTTCGTGAGAGGTCCGAGCATGCGACGAGTCCTGAAGTATTACTGCATCTGGTGTTTACTTTTATGAGGTTTTATATGAATATTACAAGGCGACTGGTGTCAACTATGAACAACAGTTCTCTGATTTAGGAATGAAAATGATCAACACTTCCAAATTAGACCATGCCCACGTCTGATTAAATGACATTTGAACTTAAACCAGTTTTGGGTTTATACAAAGTCCTGGACAGCGGGAGAAAAAC
>MU551552.1:1948230-1958230 GCA_024362625.1 Silurus asotus | reverse complement strand
TTTTGCTCTAAATTTGTTGTGTGGTGTCTCGTTTTGCTCTAGAACTGCAGTGTATTTTTGTAGTTTTGCTCTATATTTGTCGTGTAGTGTCTCATTTTGCTCTAGAACTGCAGTGTATTGTGTAGTTTTGCTCTAAATTTGTGGTGCGATGTTTTATTTTGCACCAAGACTGCTGTATATTGTGTAGTTTTGCTCTAAATTTGTTGTGTGGTGTCTTCTTTTGCTCTAGAACTGCAGTGTATTTTGTAGTTTTGCTCTATACTTGTTGTGTAGTGTCTCATTTTGCTCTAGAACTGCAGTGTATTGTGTAGTTTTGCTCTAAATTTGTTGTGTAGTGTCTAATTTTTCTCTAGAAATGCAGTGTATTGTGTAGTTTTGCTCTTAATTTGTCATGTGATGTCTCGTTTTGCTCTAGAAATGCAGTGTATTGTGTAGTTTTGCTCAAATTTTGTTACGTGATGTCTCGTTTTGCTCTAGAACTGCAGTGTATTTTGTAGTTTTGCTCTATATTTGTCGTGTAGTGTTCTTTTTGCTCTAGAACTGCAGTGTATTGTGTAGTTTTGCTCTAAATGTGTTATGTGGTGTCTTATTTTGCTCTAGAACTGCAGTGTATTGTGTAGTTTTACTCTAAATTTGTTGAGTGGTGTCTCCTTTTTCTCTAGAAATGCAGTGTATTGTGAAGTTTTGCTCTTAATTTGCCGTGCGATGTCTCGTTTTGCTCTAGAACTGCAGTGTATTGTGTAGTTTTGCTCTAAATTTGTTGTGTGATGTTTGATTTTGCTCTAGAACTGCAGTGTGGAGTAGAGTTTTGCTCTAGGACTGTGGCAAGATGTGCAGTTTTGCTCTGGATATGTTAGATATGTAGTTTTGCTTTTAAAACTGCAATACTTTTGTAGGGAAGATTTGGGATGGTGTCTTGTATTTATCCTGATTTTTGCCATGTTTTTTTATAATAGAAGTGACTCAGTACGTCATGGACACACCTTACACTTTACACATTGGTTTTATATCTATGGTTGTATTCCATTTTTTAGATTATTTGCTACAAACAAGACTTTTTTAATGAAACTGTTCATGGATTGAGGGGAGTGGGGCAGCATAACACCTGCCCCATCGGGCTTCTCTTAGAGGTTTTTATGTGCAATAATTACTCTACAGTGCTGTAAAGACAACTGCAAAAAAACTTTTAGATCGACAGAGTCTTTACAGATGTGGACATTGTTTCAAGAACTCAGGGGCATGGTTCATTAGGGGCTTCCAAGACGGATAAGGGGCATAGCTTATAACTGCTTATAGCCTTTGTTTATAAATCATTGTATGAAACATATGATTGACTCAGTGATGACATTTAATTATAAATGATTATAATGTTTGTTAATAAATATTATTAGTTATTGTGATGTGATTATGTAGGGGGTCGTAACTGGTGATTAAAATCTACATTTATAACAGTGTCACACAAGGCGCATAGAGCATGCACCAACTTTCACATGATTTCATGCACATATGCAAGTTAAAGCAATGGTGAGAAAAATGGAAAGAGAGACAGAGAGAGAGAGAGAGAGAGAGAGAGGTGATGATGGAAAGCGCAAAAGAGGAAGACGAGCGAGCAAGAGCGCGCGCGATAGAGCGCATGTCTAATCCTCCCGTGCAACCTCCAGGGCACACACTCCTTCACCGTCTCTCTCTCTCTCTCTCTCTCTCTCTCTCTCTCTCTCTCTCTCTCTTCCTCTCCTTAGTGCTCGTGTATCCGTGGATGTAGTCAGTACACGACGCGCGTTTCCCCTTTACGATCTCCGTTAAAACACTTTCTTTTGTTATTATAATTATTATTATTACGTCATAATCATTAGTATCATTTCTATTTTTCTTTTTTTTTTCCGTTTCTCTTTTTTTTTCACTCTCTCTGTTTCTCCATGTGACGGCTTTATTTCGATACGTACATATTTATATGTTCCTATGTGAAGCTCTGCATGATGCGGATGGTCGAACCGGCGCTGCTCTTCGGGCTGTGGGCGCTCGCGCACGGGGCTTTTCCCAGCAGCGTGCAGATCGGTGAGTCTAGCGCACGCACACGCACACACGCGCACACACACGCGCGCGCAAACAGGCGCGCGCGTTTTAATTTTATGCCGCATATGAGCGGTTACGGCTGATTCGTACTAGCGCGCGCACTGAAACTCCATCCATCCAGTTTCACTGCAGTCTCTCTCTCTCTCTCTCTCTCTTTCCATCTTCTTTCCTTCTTTCGTCTGCCCCCCACCACCTTTTTCTTGTTTTCCTCTCCTCTGTCTCCATCCCCTCTGTCTTTCTTTCCTTCTATCACACGAGAGAAGATAAAAAAGAGAGTGATGAAGAAAGGGTCAGATAAGTGAAAAGAGAAAGAGGATGTGAGGGTGAGAGAGAAGAAAAGGAAGAGATAAAGAGACAGAGGGGCCCACGAAAGAACGAGTAAAAGAGCAATTGAGATGGACAGACGAGAGGAAAGAAAGCAGGAATGACAGATTAAAGAAAAAGAGAACAATCTTTTCTTTTTACACGTGTCCCCCTCTGTCTCTTTTTTCATGTCTTCTATCTGTCATCTATTCCTCGTATTCATTCTTTTCCCTTATCTTTCTTTCTCTTTCTCTCTTTCTCTAATTGGACACTTAGATTTTTTCTCCTTGCCATCCATCCATCCATCTATCCATCCATCCATCCATCTATCCATCTATCTATCTATTCGCCACTTTATATCTCTTGTTCTTGTATTTGTCCTTTTCTTACACACTCTTTCTTTCATCTCCTGTCATCTGTCCTTTCATTTCCTCTATCCGTCACTCAATGTCTGGTTCCCTCTTCCTCTTTCTTTCATTTGTCCCCCTGTGTATTTCTTTCCTTCTCGCTAGCCGTTTATTTCTTTTCTCTACTAATCCATCCATATGTCCCCATTTTCTCTCATCTCTCCATCTATCTTTTCTGCTATCATGTGTCCCTCTGTTTCTCTCCTTCTTTCTCTCCTTCTTTGAAGGGTTCCTCTGCCTCTCTTTCTATTTTCCTCTTTCACAGATCTCTCATTATTTCTCTTCCATTTCTCGACATTTTAATGTGTCCCTATGCTTTCCTTTTCTCTTCCTCTCCTTGTCTCATTTCTCTTGATCATTCCTTCACCAATATGTCCCTCGGTCTCTCTATCTCTCCCTCCATCCCTCTATTTCTTTTTCTCTTGTTCTCATTTGTCACTCTTATCTGACCCTCTCTTTTTTTCCCCTTCATTTGCTCCTCTGCAATTCCATTTCTGACTCCCTCTCTCCTTCTTTCTCTCCTTTCTCTCTCTCCCCCTCTCTCTTTTTTTTTATTTTTTCACTCTTTTAGCTGTCTTTCTCTCTCACATTCTGTCTCGCTCTCCCTTTCTCCTGTATTGTCTCGGTCACGCTGGTGCTGGAGCCTGATCAAACTTTGACATCTCGCAAGATCTGCAGCTTTACATTTCATTGATTTTCGCTACACACACACACACACACACACACACACACACACACACACACACACACACACTCTCTCTCTGTACAGCAGACTCATTGAGATGGAGCGAGAGAGCAAGAGTGATAAAAATTAACAAGCTAAGTAGAGAAAAGCAGACACCCAAGCGTGCGTGCACGCACGCACACACACACACACACACACACACACGCGCACACACACACACACACACACACACACACACACACACACACACACACACACACACACACTATACTACATTATGGCAGATATATAGATCTGAGTGTAGGGTGTACAGTGATTATATTATACTGATATTCTGTGTGTGTGTGTGTGTGTGTGTGTGTGTGTGTGTGTGTGTGTGTGTGTGTGTGTGTGTGCAGGAGGCTTGTTCATCAGGAACACGGATCAGGAGTACACCGCGTTCCGATTGGCCGTGTTCCTCCACAACACGAGCCCAAATGCAACCGAGGCTCCGTTTAACCTCGTCCCACACGTGGACAACATAGAGAGTGCAAACAGCTTTGCTGTCACCAATGCATGTGAGTGACACCTGTCAATCATCTCACATGACCTTCCAGCGGGGAGCGAGTGGGAGGTGTGGGGGGTGGCATCGGGTGCTGGGGGGGGGATCTAATAATGACTACAAATGGCTTTAAAATGTAGATCATAAAGATCTTGATAATGGTTCATAAGGATGATGCAAATATGGCTGTGATTTATGATGATGGGCGTGGCTTACGAGGATTTCAATAAAAAATATGGGCGTGGCTGAAAAAAGTGGTGGTTTAAATAAGATCTTGAAAGACTGCAGGTGATGTTTATTGACGTAATTAGCTGTTAAAGGCATTAAAAATGGGAGAAGGGGCGTGGCTTATCACAATGATACATGTTTGTAAAGCTGTAAAAGGTAATGGGTGACGCTTATAGCAATGATTCGTGTTTAAAAAGCTGTGAGTCAAGGGGGCGTGGTTTACAAAAATAATAAAACAATTATAGCTGCATAGGGTAAAGAGGGTGTGGTTATAGCCATATAAGGTTAAGCAGGTGTGGTTACACTGTTACACTGATCAATGTTTTTATAGCAGAATAGGAGCCCCTAAAGGGGGCGTGGTTTACAGCATCAATAAGTGTAGTTTACAGGAATGATTAGTGTTTTCAAAGCTGTATAATATAAAGGGGGGTGGGGTTTATAGCAATGATAAGTGTTACGAAAGCCATACATAATAACTGTTGGTAAAGCTGTGTAGAATAAAGGGGCGTGCTTTATCGCAATAAAAAGTGTTTTTAAAGCTGTAAAGTATTTAAAGGGGTGTAGTTTATAGTTTAAAGTTTCAATAATGTGTTTAAAAAGCTGTATAGGGTGTGGCTTATAGCAATGACATAAAAAAGCTAGATAGTATAAAGGGGGCGTGGTTTACAGCAATGATAAGTGTTTTTAAAGCTAAACACTAAAATGGGACATGATTTATAACAATAAGTGTTTTTATAAAGCTGTATAGAATAAAGTGGGTGTGGTTAATAGCAATAATAGGCATTTTATAGTTGTATAGTATAAAGTGGGCGTGGTTAACAGCGATAACGTGTTTTAATAGTTGTATAGTATAAAGTGGGCGTGGTTTATAGCAATAACAGGTGTTTTATAATTGTATAGTATTCGGTGGGCGTGGTTTATAGCAATAATGTGTTTTTATAGTTATATAGTATAAAGTGGGCGTGGTTTGTAGCAGTAATAGATATTTTATAGTTGTATAGTATCATGTGGGCGTGTATATAGCAATAATAGGTGTTTTTATAGTTATATAGTATAAAGTGGGCGTGGTTTATTGCAATGATAAGTGAATTTAAAAGTTGAATAGGGTCAAGCGTGGTTTACTACATGATGAGTGTTGTCGAAGCTGTGTAGTATAAAAGGGGGCGTGGGTTATAGAAATAAGTGTTTTTAAAGTTGTATAGTATAAAGGAGGCGTGGCTTATAACAATTAAAAGTGTTGTTTAAGCTGCATATTATCAAGTGGGTGTGGCTTATTTAATGATAAGTGTTTATAAAGCAGTTCAGAGTGGGTGTAATTTACAGCATCACCAAATGTTTTAAAAGCTGTATAGAGTAAAAGGGGCGTGGTTTATAGCAATGGTAAGTGTTTTGAAAGCTTTATTGAGTCATGGGGGTGTGGCTTATTAAACATTATAAGATGAGTTTTTTATAGATGTAAACGATAAAGGGTGTGGTTTAATATGGGGCGTGGAATATACAATGATAAGTGTTGTAAAAGCTGTAGAAGTTAAGGGGCGTGGCTTATATCATTAGTGTCATATATATCTTTCAAAAAAGGGTGCACTAGAGAAGGGGCTTGGTTTTTAAAGATGCAGCATGGTTTATGGGACTGTTTTGCAAAGCCAAAGAAGAAATTGTGGTGAATATCGATGTATATTTCAAATGTTTGGAAGCATTGAGTCTTTAATGGTTTTGTGATCCGTGTTATTCCAGAGCAGTTTAATAGGATTTGGGAGCGGTGACTGGGTGGTTCCATAAAAATAACACTCCAGGCAACTGTTTGCTCTTCAAATGACGCTTAAAGAACGCTTGTTGTATGCTGAAGTTGGTTCAAAGTCAAATTGCATGGTGTAATGGTAAAGTATGGAATTGTAGCCATGTTGGTTCAGGATTCCTTTCACTTTCCGGAATAAGTCTCCATCCTTCCCTGCTCTAAAACAAACCATTAAGCTCCCACCTTTATGTTTGACTGTGGGCGTGAGGCAGACTGATCACATCTTCTCTCCTGGTCTCTGTGTCTACACAAGTTTTTCTGTTAGAGCCAATTTGGACTCTACAGAACTTTCTACCAGTCCAATCTCTTGACTGTCCAATTCGTGTAACGGATTTGTTGCGTAGAAACAAAAGGATGTGTCTGCAAAATCCATAAAAGACTGCACATTCTTGACAAACACTGTAACGGGGTGATATTAGAAAACTTCAGGTCTGTTTAGAGAATACAGTAATCTACCGTTTAATGAAAAACCGCGATGAACGGACGCCACCCTGAAAACGCTATTTTTTAATTGTTTAGCCGTAAAACATCCTCCCAAACACTTTAAACACACACAGAAAACATTTGCAAGAATAAAGCGAGATGAATTTTGTGTCAATTGGTTCTGCAGTAGCGTAGCCTATGCGCAGGTAATCTGCTTGTTTATCAGTTAAAGTGTCCTATGACGTCAAAAAAGAGCTACACGTCACGGCGTTCTTTACTTTTATCGGTTAAATCCGGTGACCTAGGTCTTTAGCTCCACCTTTTTTTGACGTCAGTGGACCCTTCAACCAATAACCTACGGTTTTCTGTACTGTTATGCTACTCATTTATATGGTATGTCAATGCTAAATAAGGAAGTGTTTATTTAGCTTTTAAAAATCAGCTAAACAAATGAGATTCGAACTGCGGTAAAGCGAGGGATTACTGTACACTCATTCATGCGAATCCGCACAGACATTCTCATGAACCATATTAAACAAGCAAGCGCTTCGTCTGACACGTAACAACCCAGATGTACATTAGCATTAGGGAACAGACTCTGATCGACAGGAAAACCATCACGCACTGCGTTTTATTTATTTTTTTTTTTGTTATAAGATCTGTTTGATTGAAGAGTAAGTGCCTATTAGTTATATGCTCGACTTCAAACAGCACTTTCACACTGATTAAATCCATTCGTTTTGCTAGTCTGAATCGTAGCGATACGAGTACTTTGCATTCATTTGCTATTCGATTAGCCTTGCTTTTATGCTACAAATAATTAAAAGGATATTTAAAAAGAAATAAAGGAAAACGTGTATGGGGCTAGAAGTGAATCTTTCGAAACCCACACGTGTGAATAGCAACTTAAGGCCTTTAATCTGTAATCTGCCTAAATATATATTACAGTATCCCACAAAAATTAGTACACCCCTAAAATTTTATACTTTATAGTCATCGGATGTGCAGCTTGTGTACTTACTTTTGTGAGATACTGTATATTAAATACTGTATATATCCTTTAAACCATGGGGCCCTGTTACCTATAGCAATGCTGTGTTTTTTTAAATCAAAGCAGTAAAAAGTCAGGGGCGGGGCTTACAGCAGTGATAGGTGTTTTATTTATAAAAGCTGTGAAAGAAAAGGGGCGTGGCTTTTAGCAACGCTAAGTGGTTTAAAAGCTGTAAAATGTAGGGGCTGTGGCTTATGTTGATAGTGTTTTTAATTTATATATTTTTTTAAATAAAATTAGTAGAAGGTGAGGGACATGGCTAATATCAAAGCTATGTAACTGCTAATCTGGGAGTTTCTTAACAAGTCTCACAGAAATGGTGCGGAAAACAAAAAACACTGAGGCGAGGAAAAGTAATGTAGGGAAAATACCTGGTTAATAATAGTGGCCAGAGAAACATGGTTGGATCTGATGGGAATAAATGAGCCTGTGTCAGGATATGAGAAGGAACAAGGATGTGGGATGTGGGTGCAAGAGTGAAAAGTTGAATGAACCACAAAAGAACATGATAGAAAACATGAAGCAAAAAGAAGGAGAAACAACAGTTCACAACAAATTGTACAGTAAACGGCGAGACTAATATCTTAGTGCTAATCACGGGCAAACGTGACCCAGGGGCAAACCCAAACACTTGCTTTGGTGCAGTAGCTGATTGCAAGTGTAGTCTCTTGACATAGAGTCAAAGTCACGTCCATTTTACTTGAACTCTGCCCTGGAAGCGCCTTCCTCACCCTGAGCGATCGTTCAGCTCATGGTGATTGTTTGAAACGTTCACACTGCTGTATAGAGAATGATGGGATTGCTTGCACCAAGTAGGACACATGCATGGCTGAAAGCAAACGTAGTCTCGAGATCCGAAAAAAAACGCTATTGTAGTTATTACATTATTATAGGGTCGATATAAACAGAAGCGCTGTTGCTGAGCAAACTCTGTGTTCGCCAAGTGATCAAGAACGATTACTTTCCAGGAATTCAGCGCTCTCCCCGGGCATGCTAGAACCTCCTCAGGTGAAACTAATCCCAGGCTTGAATAGGGCTTAATGTTATGAGGGATGTGAACCTGTGATTGCTCTCTAAATAGGTTAATGAGGATATCGTGGGAATATTACGCTGGGACAGAGGGCGAATAATTCATTCTCGGCGATTACTTTGAATTTGTTCCTGCGTTAAACTCTTCATTTCGTTCATTTATTCCCACTAATCTATTCTCTTCATTCCATAGTGTTTCTCTCCCTAGAGTGCTCCCGAGTGTATTATCAGGTTGGGGTTTCTGTCCAATCAGATTTCTGCAATCACGTCGCATGTTGCCGGGGGTTAAATATCCGCCATATGGCCTTCAAAATCTGCATCCTCAGTTTTTTTTTCAGGCTAAACATCATGTTGCTAGAAGCTGTTGTTTCAACCAAACCCAAGGCCCTCTAGATGGCGTCCAATAACGTCTGCATTTTCACGTCCTTTTATTGTAAGGTCAGAGAGTTCACTAGTTTCTTTCAGTTTTATTTTTGAAGTCGAAACGAATAATAAATAAAAGTCGGTAGTGTTGCTGAGTTGTTATAAAACATAAAACACTCAAATGTGCTAAAAAAAATGTGCTTTGGGATAATACGAGTGCATCTCGTTGTGGTTTATTATTATCATTATTATTATTACTTGATGGACAGGTGGGCGGGGCCAGTTTTCAGTTTAACCTACTATAGTAACTTAAAGTTGCGAAAGTTAATGATGGCAGTATGGCGTTGGCTTGGTGACGCGGCTTTCTGGGGTGACGTTCGGCTGATGATATTGAAGATGATGATGTATGTGTGTGTGTGTGTGTGTGTGTGTGTGTGTGTGTGTGTGTGCGTGTGTGTGTGTGTGTAAAACTGAGTAAGATAATTTTGTGCTGGACAGAAGAGAAGGAAAAAAGAGAGTCAATTTCACATTACCCTCTCAACATGTGTGTGTGTGTGTGTGTGTGTGTGTGTGTGTGTGTGTGTGTGTGTGTGTGTGTGTGTGTGTTAATCGCTTCTCCGTGTTTCCCCGGGCTGCAGATGAGGAGGAGAAGGTGAAGATATTTTTCTCTCCATTTGCGCTTTTAATCTGAGCGAACAGAATCGATCTGGAAATGAGAGAGAGAGAGAGAGAGAGAGAGAGAGAGAGAGAGAGAGAGAGAGAGAGAGAGAGAGTGGGAGAGAGAGAAAGAGTGGGAGAGAGAGAGAGAGAAAGAGAAAGAGAGAGAGGTGGCAAGACAAACTGAAAAGGACATTTTGTCTGCAATAAGTGTCCTGTTTCTAATGTCATATAAAAAATAAAAAGGATTGAAAAAATATTGCAACGTGTTAAAGAAAGAAAGATAGAAAGAAAGAAAGAAAGAAAGAAAGAAAGAAAGAAAGAAAGAAGAAAGAGAGAGAGAGAGAGAGAGAGAGAGAGAGAGAGAGAGACATAGATGTGTGCGGGACAGAAATATATACTCTGTGTGTGTGTGTGTGTGTGTGTGTGTGTGTGTGTGTGTGTG
>MU551552.1:1811955-1944455 GCA_024362625.1 Silurus asotus | reverse complement strand
ACACACACACACACACACACACACACACACACACACACTGCACGACTCTGTAGTGTACAGTTGCATACTTCAGTCCTGTAGGAGGAGTAATGATTTAATAAAGCACTATTCAGGATCTCCCAGAGGAGGATGTGTTTCGTGTGGATCCACTGCTCCTGCACCGTTTGTGTGAGTTCCTGCTGATGAACACTACACTCTCACGCTGAGAACGTAACCAAGGAACAACCGGAGGAACATTGCAGCTTGTAGTGATGATGTAATATCAGTATTGTGATAAATTAGGCTATGATACAATTGAATGAAAAAGACGTCTTTTCATTATAAATGAATTAGATCATCTCATATGTCAATGTTGCCTGCATTGGTGTATTAGTGAGTAGATTTCTTTATGGTCTCGCAGTTCCACAGTACCGCACGAGGGGAAATCCCTCAGTTTATCTCGTCATTCGGAACCTCACCTGAAAGGGATAAATTATATCGTCTTTATCTCTGTAAAGCTGTTTTAGGACAATTGTCAAAAAGAACTATACAAATAAACCTGCAGTGAATTAAATTGAAAGCAGACCGGGCTTTCAACTATTTTGAGGAAGCCCAAGAAATTGAGGACTGTACACACAGTGAAGTGAAGAAACTTAAAGCAGCAGATGAAAGACTCTCGAAAAGTCTGACCTTAAGTGGAACTGTGGCCATAAAACCAGACATGAAAACAAGACTAAGTGACATGGGTGAGAAAAATGGCAGGAGGTGCTCTCAAAATCTAAAATATTTGGCTGTAGCATTAGTTAAGATGTTTGCTGAAGTGCTGGACAGCAGCACAATAATGAATGAAGCATGGTGGTGGTTTCCTTGCAAGTTCAGGGCTGCATTTCTGCAAATGATGGTGAAGAATTGGTCAGGATTAACGGTGTCCTCAATGCTGAGAAGTACAGACAAATTATTTCCCATCAGAAAGCCGTCTGATTGGTAAACCAAATTTATTCTTCAGCAGGACAACGACCCCAAACATACAGCCAACGTCATTAGGAACTATCTCCAGCGTAGAGAAGAACAAGGAGGCCTGGAAGTAATAGTTTTGGCCCCAACAGAGTCTATGAACTTTATCAAGTCTGTCTGGGATTAGGTGAAGAGACAGAAGGATTTGAGGCAGTCTACAGTATATCCACAGAAGATCTCTGGTTAGTTCTCCAAGATGCTTAGAAGGACCTAGCTGCTGTGTTCCCTTTCAAATTGTGTGTCTGTGTGTGGAGATTTTCCGCGAGAGGCGAACTGGGGAGTTCCGTCTGAAATGCACAGGCAGGACGTTGGTCAATCAGAATTCCAGTCGACAGCTGATGATGTCATAATGCGCTTTAGAACCGACCAATCAGCAGCTTCGTGTCAACTTTCACTCGTGCGCTACATACTGTGTGTGAACTGTAATGCTTTTTGTGTATAATTAAAAACGAGGATCAATTTCGGTGTCAGGCTCATTTATCATGGGCATACTTGACACACACACACACACACACACACACATTAAGCAGATTAGATTACAAAAGGAGAGACAGTAAGAAAATGAGCAAAAATCTTTTTTTTTACATTTTGCCGTCATACACATCTGTTCGACTATGCGCACACAGACACACACACACACACACACACACAATGCTGAGCAAACACAAGATTTACCGGATGGCCCAGGCACCTCATCTGAATAGTGTGTGTGTGTGTGTGTGTTTGTGTGTGTGTGTTTGTGTGTGTGTGTGTGTGCGTACAAGGTTTCCTAGGCGACACATAAATGAGCACTTTGCCTGAACAGAAATAGTTTGGTGATTCATCTGACCGAGAAGAGGAGTGTCACTTCCACACACACTTCTATACACACACGCATACACACACACACACACACACACACACACACACACACACACTACAGAGACAAGATGTTTTTGCAAGGTGATCTCCTATACTATAATCATTTATTTTGTTGTGTGTGTGTGTGTGTGTATGTGTGTGTGTGTGTGTGTGTGTGTGTGTGTGTGTGTGTGTGTGTGTAAGGAGGTATGATACTGAGGAAAAATTTTTGACATGATCTACACACCAGGGTACTATAATAAGCGGAATCTCACCGAGCAGATGAGCAGACAAGTGTGGATTTAAACACCTTTGATGTGTCTAAAATCATATACTGATGTTGAGGTGTTGAGGTCCAAGCTCTAGAGCAGAAGATCTACCACATCTTCCAACACATGGAAAGCATATCTTCATGGAGCTGGATTTGTGTACAGAAACATTGTCCTGCTGGAACAGGTTTGGATCTTAAAGTGAAGGGGAAAACTTCAACTCTAGCATCCAAGTTTGTGGTAAAAAATGATGGATTAACCACGTATGGCAGGAAAAGGCCAAAAAAGTGTCCCAATACTTTTGAGACGTGTACTGATCAAATGAGAATCCATTGCTTCAAACGATTGGTTACGCCATTCCAAAACCTCTCCATCTCTGATAGCATCCAGTGTACACAATTGTTCATAGACTGGAACTGGGAAGACGGGGCAGAAAGCACTTGTGGATAACGATCTGTTGCGCAACGGGAGCTGGAGTGCTTTAGGTCTAGAGTGGGGTTTCAATGGTAGTGTTGGAGTTGTTCTCGAATTGAGGGGCAAGAAAGAAAAGATTGTGAGTTTGGATACATCCATTTACAGTTATTTGGTGGGGGTACTATGTCAATCACACTGTGGTTGGCCATTAGGGCCAACAAGGCCTTCTCTGCTGGCCTAAACACTATCAGAATCACTGATGTACATTTCTATCCTCCTCATTTCATAGCTTTTCTCTCGCCTCTAGACGTGTCTGTATATATTAGAATTTCTGTCCAATCAGATTTCACATCTCATGTCACCAAGGTCAAAGGAATTCTTCTTCAGAAGCAGCACTGCTTACACCTGTGGTGTAAAATTCATGTTGCTTAAAGCCTGTTGCATTAACCGATCAGATGGTGACACTCGGGCCATCTAGCAGGTGTACAATATCGTCAGCGTTTTTATGTCCTTTGATTGGACAGTCAGAAACGCACTACTTTCCTGTAGAATTTGCATAAACACATATAATTTGCCTTTTTTTTAAATCCCCAGGTCATTTTATGAGGTGAATATTGATGCTTCTGTTCGAGATGATGTATGAGGGAGGAGCAGCTGTGGCTCCAGTGAAAGGAGACGTGTTGAATTGTGTTCATTGGGTTTCTTGCTTTAGTGATGATGTTCATTCTGTTCTACTGCGTTTCTCTATGATACTGAGGGCCGTGGCATCATAATGGTGTTAAAAGGTGGATTAATTCAGGTAAGACATCATTGAATTCACTGGTGAGTATCTAGAAGAGGGCAGAAAGCACGTATGGATAATAATCCACAGTTAAGGCCCACTTCCACTTCCAGATCCTGAGCTTGAGTTTCTACTCAATTTCTCTGCAAACTCCAGACCACTCCAAAAACGATCAATAAACTCATCGGACGTGAATGTCGTTTTTTTTTTTTTTTATCCGTGTAGAATGCTCCGACTATTCTGTTCTAGTGCCTTCGGTCTTATTTCTTCTCAACTGCGTTTTAATGGCTGCCCGGGTTCCTCGTGTAAATTCTCCTGCGAGCGATTTAGAACTCGATTTCGGCAGAATCCAGACTGATAAACGAGGCTCGCGGTCATGTACTTCGTTAACTCTTGGTACAGTGGCGATAGTTGCTAATGTAACTTGCTTGGTGTTACTGAACATGCGCAGTGGTCGCCATGGTAACGCTGGAAGGTTGCAATGATTTGTGTGACTAGCTGCTTCGATAGAGAGATACACACAAGCACTAACAAAAAAGAATTGATCTATCTATCTCTCCATCTATCTATCTATCTATCTATCTATCTATCTATCTATCTATCTATCAAATATCTATCTATCTATCTATCTATCTATCTATCTATCTATCTATCTATTTATCTGTGTATATATAAATATATATTCCCCCCCCCCCTCTCTCTCTCTCTCTTTCTCTCTCACTGTCTGTGTATATGTGTGTGTGTGTGTGTGTGTGTGTGTGTGTGTGTGTGTAACCAGATCTTTCTCTAGCTACATGGAAAAATGAGAATTCCGACTAAGGACGAGAGCAAAAGAGTTTACACAGCAATGATGGATTTTCCCTCTCTCTCTCTCTCTCTCTCTCTCTCTCTCACCAAAATTAAAGAATTCATAAAAAGATAGAAGCAAAAAAAAAAAAAAAAACGATAGAAGGAGAAAGAGAGACAGGTTTATGAGGGATAATGATGACCTCAGAAAAAACGTAGGGTCCGAGGGTTCGCTAGCGGACGTATCGAATTTAACCAGCATCATGAAGGTCAGCGAGGTATCATGTCCAAGCTCTGAAGAAGTAGTGATCAGGGTTTGATAATATAAAAAAAGTCTAATAACGCTCCATTAAATGTTTTAATAAACAATGGCAAGAACATGGAACGATCTGCTATGAGCCTATAGGAGGTACCAGGTAAGGAGGGCATTAACCAAAGAAGAGTACCAAGAGCTTAAGGGTAACTTTGATTGGTTGCCATTTTAGGAGTCTGGTTCCTCTCAAGGTTCAGTATTAATATCATCTCAGGTGGGGTTTTTTTTTCTTGCAATCATTGCTACTGGGTTGCTCATTTGCTTGAAACATTTAAAGAATTATTGATTAATTGCTTCTCTGTAACAATGAACTTAAAAATTAAGATCCAACGCTGGATTTAATGAACAAGTGATGAGAATAAACACCATATAAAAAAACAAGAGACTTTCAAAGCTGTGAGTGCATTTCTCAAAACAACGAGTACAAACAGCATTAAATATTGGATTTTTTTGCAAACGCCTGCACTTTTCATAAAATCCTTATTCATCTTTTAAAAGTAAGTATTTGTGTCAATGAACATCTCATTCTCATCAGAATCACAAGTCCTTTTTGTCATTGTTTACAAACAACATCACAATGTTTAGTCATGTTCTCAGTATGATGCTGCACAGTTTCAGGATTTCTTGATGTAAACTATGGTTTGGATCACAAGGGACTGAAAATCACAAAATTTGACTTATCAATAAATTTCAGCAGAACAAATTGATTTATTCGATTGTATATTTGATTTATATTGATTGCAGGATTCACACTTTAACTGTACTATAAGTGTTTGTTTGTATGTTTCTTAGTTGTTCATCCATTTTCAGAATGTATAATTCTGTGTTTTTCTGAAGGTTCACAAGATTCACCTTTGACCTGTTTTAGAGAATTTAAATCGATTATCGGTTGATCTGATGCCGTTCACTCGCCTTCATTAGTGACAATTAAGATTTATCTGCACAATTCATCAACCCATTAGCAAAAAAAAGTTGAATAAAGATTTTAGACGACAGATGATGACAACTAGTTTAACCAATGACTCATACAATGAATTGATGCTGAGATGTTTTGGGGGTTAAAACTTTTCAGGTGGAACCAGTGTAATATATTCTGATCAACATGAACATAAACAACTGATAATGTAGGAAACAGCAGACACTTGTACACAATGGATTAAATGAATGCACTAATGCGTTCACAATTTGACCAAAACAACAAGAAATGTTCTTATGATGAGCACAAACGATGTGGAGGTTGAAGAAGGAGTTTCGAGAATTTTCAGTTCTGATCTGAGAAACGCGATTGTTGTGCTGAGAGGAACATGAGGGTCTTTTCACAGAAACTACAGTAGATTAAGCAATGATGAAAATGATAATAGGAACATTATAGCCATAATAAATCATAGTATTTTGCATACTTGAGTACATTTGAAGGCAAAATACTTTTGTACTTTTATTCAAGTGTAAGTTTGAAGGGAATGAAGTTTTCAATTGCTCCTTCTTAACCTTTTCCAAACATCCTACCTGCACGGTCCTTCTAATAAACTCTACTCCTGACCCTTTATCCTCATCACTCCTGTTGAAAATCACAGCATCTTCAACTTGGGACTGAAGAGACCAAAATGAATTTTTCTTTTGCTTTGGCACAAATAATGACAGTTGACGGAAACTCAACAGCGTTACGCTGGTAGCATCATGTTGTGGTGATGATCTCCAGCATGGTCCTGGAATTGTCTCCACTCTTCGTTTTGGACAGACGGACCAAACCAGGCTGGGTAGAAAGATCTTTCCAGTCATATGAAGTTGTTTTCCAAAACATGACCACCATTTTGAAGGCACACGATTGTACAGGACGTCTTTGAACGCATTCCCTCCACTTGAACTACATGTAGGAGACCCAAACTTGTTTCAGCATGACTATGATTTGGAGAAGAAGATCATGAGTGGCCTGCTGTTGAGCTTTGGGATGAATTGGAAACGCTGTTTGCTGGTCAGTGGTAGGAAAATGTCCTTCACAATATCCCCGGTTTATCATTCGTTTTCCGAGCAACAGAAAAGAACATCATTCTTTTTTCTCTCATTCTCTCAGACTGTTTTTCTCACACTTTATTAAATTATCTCATTTTTACGACGTATCAGGGTCGAGCGAGGTCAGAGTGCGTATCAGCGCAGACAGATGATGTCATTGGCACGGGTGAAAGCATTTTTAGAGTGAGAATTTTAGCAAGAACTCACACACACACACACGTTTGCTTAAAGCGGCGTTAAAAAGGTTTGTCACCTTCCTGTTCCCTGTAGGAAGAAAGAGTGTTACCGGTGTTAAGGAAGAGCAGAACGACAGACAGACGTGAAGTGAAAGAGACAGTGTGTGAGACATGCGCACTATGAGCAAAAGTATTGAGACGCCTGATTTTTCCAGCCATATGAGGTTCTTTCAAACTGTTACCACAAAAAAATATTGTGTAGGACGTTTTCAGAAGCAGCATGAAATGTTTCCTTCACTTGAACAAGTAGACTTGAAGCTTTTCCAGCATGTCAATATACCATATGCTTTTCATAGGTTGGAAGATGTGGAGGATCTTCTGCTGTAGAGCTTTGACCTCAACCCTATTGAACAAAGTGAAATAAAACAACACCTCAGGCCTCCTCAACTTCCGTGCATGAGTACCACTTTACTAACACCCTTGTGGTGGAATGAATAAGCACAAATCTCCATAAAATCTAGAGGAACATCTTCACAGAGCTTATTATAAGAGCAAAGGGGATGGGAATGGGATGTTCAAGAAAGAAGCATCTACCAATCTTATGGTCCATTAGTTTTTCTCCATTTATAGTATAATTATCCCCAGGTGCATTTTGTACATACAGAATGGAATTAATTACTGTCTTGTATCACATGACCACAATTTAACCAGATATAAAATATTATTTCCCTCAGATTTTTTTTTAATGTCTTGGCAGGGCTGTTTCTCGCCTTTTTGGCCCCCTAAGCAAGATTTATTTTGTAAACCCCACCCATTGGCTATTATCAACCTTCCATAAAAAAGATTAAACACATTAAAAATCATTGCAAAATTTCTGCCATTTAAGTATGTGAACATACACTATATATTATCTTCAGCATATTTTCAAAAAAATTAATGTTGGTAAATAAATTCAGTGGACCTTGGGTGGTCTTACGGGGTCTGGGGGAAGTCCATATATTGACACATGCAATAACGTGCAAATTATATTTCTATTATACATATCATTTCATTCTTAATTTAGTTCCATAATTATGAAAATGCAACTCAACAGAATGCGGAATCGATTGGAGCATAATTTATCCGTTCTAAGTAAAACTTACAATTATCGATTCATAAAGAAAAAAAAAATTGGCACAGGCAGAAGTGCTCTTTTAAAAAAAATAAATAAATAAAGTAATCTTTCGACCATGCAAGTCAAGAAAATTGAAATACAATGGTTTTAGTAATAATAATTTTTAAAAAAAGTAATTAAAACATTTTTATTCTTTTCTGTGTGGCACCACCATGGAGACGGATGATCCGCTGTGGTGAACCCTAATAGAAGCAGCTGAAAGAAAGGAAGAAGACGGTACTGGTGCCACACAGACGGCACTAGTATCGTCTGCAGCCCAGTTATTGGGGACCCCTGGTGTAAATGATTCCCTATTGTGGGTCTGGACCCTCCAAAATCAACAGACCTTCAGAGGCAAAAACAAATGCCCTGAAAAACACGTTACTAGCATGGGTGAGGTGTGAAAGGAAAAAAAGGAAATTATGCTGTAATCGGAAAATAATAAACGACGATATAAAGCAGAGTTACTGTTACCACGCCAAAGTTGGTCACGTTCCACCATGTCTTTAATTATTCCTATGTAACTGAATTGATTTCCAAACTTTTGTCTGTGTCCGTGTCTAATACATGAACAAAATATCTTTATTCCAAAGAGGTTCCATTTTTACACATTCACATGTTCAGGCCATTTTTGAATATTGCCTCACCAATTATTCTGCAAATGTCTGCATTTCTAACCTTGTTCTCTCTGTCTGTGTCTTTTGGCAGTCTGCTCGCAGTACTCGCGAGGCGTGTTTGCGATATTCGGCGTATACGACAAGCGATCGGTCCACACCCTCTCGTCGTTCTGTGCGTCGCTGCACATCTCGCTTGTCTCACCCAGCTTCCCGGCAGAGGGAGACACCCAGTTCCTGATTCAGCTCCGGCCGTCGGTCCGCGGCGCCTTACTCAGCGTTATTGACCACTACGAATGGACCCGCTTCATCTTCCTCTACGACACCGACCGAGGTAACGCTCATCCACGCAAAACACGTGTACAACAGGATGGGTTCTTATGAAGCAATAAAATAGCTGGTATTCATTTACAATAAGCACATATCGATTTACAAATTTGTTTATTTCCACAAAAACCTGGAGTTTGAACTCCACTCTTCTTGTAAGATTTTCCTCTAGATTTTGTGGCGATTTTGTGGAGATTTCGTTTACCCACAAGCGTGTTAGTAAAGTCAGATACTGACCTAGGTGAACTGAGGAGGCCTGGGGTGATGTTCCAATTCACCTTGTTCAATAGAGTTGAAGTCAGCGCACTATAGGAGGCGATGTTCCACATCTTCCAACCCATGAAAGCATCTTAATGGTGCCTGATCTGTGTACAGGGATAGCATCGTGCTGGAACAGGTTTGGGTCTCCTAGTTAAAGGAAAGAATTCACATCCAAAGACATCCTAGAGAATTGGGTGCCTATAACTTTTGTGGTAACATTTTGAAGAAGAACATGTGGCTTTTGTCCTTGTATTTCAGCCAATGATTTGTTTGCAACTTTGCCATTTGGAATAAATAAACTTTCTCTCGGCTTCTTCCATTAGGGGTCGCCACAGCAGATCATCCACGTTTGTTTTGGCACGTTTTTACGCTGGATGGCCTTCCTAATGCAACCCTCCCCATTTATCCGGGCTTGGGACCGGCACTAAGAGTGGCTGGGGTCGGTTCCCTGACCGGGGATCGAACCCGGGCCACAGTGGTGAGAGCGCCGCATCCTAACCGCTAGACCACCAGGGGACCTGCCATTTGAAATATAATATGAAAAATAATAAAGGATGTCCTGAAAGCTTGACCTGATAGTAATAATAAGGACTTGAAGTATATTAGCGTTGTAATCCTAAGTGTGTTTAGCGATCATATACATCTCGGTGCAGCCTCTCGCTGGAATCCGTGGTGGGCTTGGCCTTGTGTGTCACAGACAGCTGAACACTTTTGCATCTTTAAACACAAATGCTGATTTGTTGGACGTTGTTATCAGATTTTTAAGCCTATGCTGCAACACACACACTCATTAGCGAGTCTCATTAGCAAAGGCACACAGCAGGAAGGTGATATTCATGCCACGTCAAGTCTAATCGCAACTGCTCATCATTCATCTAGATCTAGTGTTCGTTAATAGAGCTGGCCACACACACGCACAGCTATACCTTTACCGAGAAGGATGCAGACAGACTGTGTCGGCAAGGGCTCTATCTCCTCTTGCTAGCACATATAAAGCAGGCTGATAGAATGCTATCAAGATTAAACTCTGGGAATGAGCCAAGGGGAAATCCACCTCCTCCATACCTTCACCACTTTTCTATATCAAACGTCCTGTATACTCCACTTACATTCTTATCCAGAGTGATTGACATTCATCTCTTTCATACAGCTGAGCAGCTAAGGGGTTTTATGGCCTTGCTCAGGCACCCTGGATTGGTAGCATTTGACTTTGGATCCAAAGTCAAATGCCTTAACCACTAAGCTTCCATCCTCCCCATGCCTACTTTTATAGTCCAAAAAGGTCTTAAAGGTTCTTGTTGTGTGGACATCAGGAAGCTTTAGGGATATTGAATTTGCACAAGCCCTTGTAATTCTGTAACAGCTGGTTCTTAGTGCAGACTTGCTGTTTTCTCCTTCTTTCGGCTTCTCCCATTAGGGGTCGCCACAGCGGATCAACCGAGTCCATACCCCCCTGTCCTCTACATCTGCCTCTTTTGAAACAACTACCTGCATGTCTTTCCTCACCACATCCATAAACCTTCTCCTTGGCCTTTCTTTTTTCCTCCTACCTGGTGGCTAAATTTTCCTTACTCATTCTTCTAAGATATATATATGGACTTGCTCTCTGAAGGTGTGGAATTCATCCTGCTGCACCTCAGAGGTCAAGTCAATGCCAGGATGGCTAAGATCTATACCCGCAACTTCTAGATCTGTGTTCTTTGGATCCAAAGTTTAATAGTTTAACCACTAAGCTACCCCCCCCCCCCCCCCCCCCCCCCCCCCCCCCATCTCCTTTCGTAGTCCAGAAGTTTTTGAAGGTGGTGTGTGGACACTACAAGCTTTAGGCATGTTGAAGCCCTTAATTATGTAACACTAACAGCTCTTAGTGTGGTCTAGCTCTCTGAGGGTGCAAAGTTAGTCCTGCTGAGAGGTCCTCCTCAGAGGTCAGGTCGATGGTGTGTATGGCCAAGATGAATCCATGTCATCAACTTGTTCCACTTCTGGTGTACATCTTGGTTGAATTCCTATGTGGAATTTGTTTCTGACTTGGCAATTATCGTATAAATTCTGCTGTAAACAGTTACATGGTGCTCATGGACGGAGCACAGCAAAAGGGGAACCTAAAAACAATGAAAACAAGTCATGCAGCTGCATTGCAGGTGTGGGGGTGGGGGTAATTGGGTGGCGATGGCGCATAGTCAGGGATGTACTTACCAGGAGTGAATTGAGGAGAAATTTGATCATCCTGATGAGAAACATGAGTCAAAGATGAATGGTTGGTGGTCAAGCAGTACCTCAAGGTTGAGTGTGGCTCCAAGGGTTTTCCTGAGAGATGTATATGAGGATGGATCTCCAGGGATTTACAGCCACCCAGCAAAAGTGCAAGTCTCAGGTAGTGAGCCATCTACAATAAGATTTAGAGATATGGAGATGAGTAGAAAGGAGAGAATGAGTTGAGGGTCATCAGAGGACCAGGTAATGAGCCATGTGGAGGACAAGTGAAGGATGTGGATGGAGCAGATGTGGAGCCCCAGCCACTCAATTTAACTTGATATGACCGTCACTCCAGGCGACGCGCAGTTCATTGGCAAGCTGTGGCACTCTTTACAAAGCTTGTGAGGAGGGACAGGAGGCTCTTGTGGTTAAAGCCCTCACTCTTTGTGGATGAAGACCTGCTCACAACACACGCTTTTTCAATGTTCCTTCTGTAAACACACAGATTGGAGTGTGTGAGGAGTGTGTCTGCTCTGTTTGCACAAAGGACATCTGGTGGTCTTATGAAGTCAGTGTGTGTGTGTGTGTGGAGTGTGTGTGTGTGTGTGTGTGTGTGTGTGTGTGTGTGTGTGTGTGTGTGTGTGTGTATGTGTGTGTGTTTGTGTATGTCTTTCTATCTGTCTCCGTATTTAGAAGGTGTTCGAAAGTCTATGACTCGCAGCATCATGTGTCAATTTAAGAGTATAGATTAGATAATCAGCTAATGGACATGCATAAAACACACACACACACACACACACACACACACACACACACACCCTGCACTGATAGACAGATTGCTCCAGCAGCGTAACAATGAGACAATTTAGTGGCCATCTGTTGTTTCTGGCATGCGTAACACACACACACACACACACACACACACACACACACACATATACATATACACGTATACACACACTGGATTAGAGAAATGAGGGTTCAAGGTGTTCATGAGTTCAAAAGAGTCAGAGGTAGGAGAAGTGTCGACATACTGTATCTAGATCCTGCATGAGGAGTTTGGTGATGTCTAGAACCAGTTCAAGGAGTCTAATTAAACAAGTAAATTAAGTGGAGTAATGTAAATGTAATATAGGTTTAATAAGTTGAAAGGAATCTTAAAAAAAAAAAAAAAAAAAGGCATTCCAAAGATATCTTGAACAAGTGTGAACACTTGTGATGCAGGTTCTAGAACTACTATGGCGTGTATATAAAAGATATCTAGAAAAGATATTTCAAACTCCGAGCCAAGTGGTTCGAACACACAATCCGTCAGGTGCAGCTCAAAGAGTTTGTTTTCAAAAAAGATATTTTTCATCATCCTTGAGTTGATTCAGTGCGATTTGTGTGTTGCCAGGATACACCATTCTTCAAGCCATCATGGAGAAAGCTGGCCAAAATGGATGGCTGGTGAGCGCAATCTGTGTGGAGAATTTTGGTGATGCTGCTTACCGACGCCTCCTCGAAGATCTGGAACGTCGCAACGAGAAGAAGTTTGTTGTTGATCTAGAAGCAGAACGGCTCCAGAACTTTCTAGAGCAGGTAGGAGAAGTTTGGAGATAACTGGGAGATGAAGAAAAAGTGGCCAGAAATCTAGAACAAGTGTAGTTCAGGATTTTCTGTTGCATTCATAGTTAACAGTTTGAAGACAAAATAGTGAAGCGGGTATGAACAGATTAGAGGCATCTAGAACTGTACATTAGAGGTGTCTTAGGTGGTCAAAGATATCTTGAAAAGAACCAGAAGGCCCATCTTTAGAAATTTATAAAGCAGGCACACAGTTTGTGTTAATGTATAAAACTGCTTTAAGATTTGTAGATACGAGTGTATGTATATAACAGGTATGAACAGCTCAAAGATATCTAGGACAGGTATTAGGAATTTGGCGATATCATCAACAGAAGGGGTCCAGAGCCCAAAAAAGAATTTCATACCCAAGTGTGAGGTGTTTTAAGATGTCAAGACAAGCTGTGAAATGTTCAAGTATTTCCCACAATGGGTATTAGAAGCTAAAACATATCTAGAACAGAGATATCCAGAACAGGAATTAGGCGTTTGGAGATATGTGGTCTTAGTATGATCAGTTTGAATTGATCTAGAACTCAAAAAGAGGCACCTCAAGCATAATGGAGATTATTTGAGAGCTATCTATACGCCTATATAAACAGACAGAGCACATTGTAGCACTTTTAAGCATTTTGAAGATTTTTAGAAGAGTGAGTAGAGCTTTGTAAATCATGTACCTAGATGTTCAAGCATTTATAAACAGTTTGGCACTATCTAGAACAGGTATGAGTAGCTCAGCGGTATCGTCAACAGGAATCAGAAGTTTGCACAACTATTACTGCAGATCTATATCTCTCTCTCTCTCTCTCTCTCGCTCTCTATTTTTATTTCTATATCTCTCTTTCTAGTCCTTTTTGTATGATCGCTGTCTGATGGGTCACTTCCACTGTCTCGGTAACAGTGTGTATTTGTCTATCTTTTGCAGGTGGTGAGTGTAGGAAAACATGTGAAGGGTTATCATTACATCATCGGCAACCTGGTGAGTGCCTGAATGTGGTTTGTGTGGGGAGGGGGGGGGGTTAGTCAGTGTGTCCTCATAAAATGTGTGTGAAGAAGAAGGATATGTTTAATGCATGGTTGTATGTTGTATGTATGTAGGAGAAGAGTCACCCAAGTAAACATATTCCTTTCTTTTTCCTTTACCTGTCTCTCTCTCTCTCTCTCTCTCTCTCTCTCTCTCTCTCTCTCTTTCTCAGGGCTTTAAGGACGTGTCTCTCGAGCGCTTTATGCATGGCGGAGCAAATGTCACCGGGTTCCAGCTGGTGGATTTCAGTAAGCCGATGGTGATCAAACTTATGCAGCGCTGGAACAAACTCGACCAGAGAGAATACCCAGGCTCTGAAACCCCACCCAAGGTACACACATAGCATCAAAAAAAGAAAAAGAAAAACACAGGGAACAGGAGTCACTTGAAAAGGTGGTCGAAGCTTGTTGTAAGGATTAGGCATCTGGCAACTTTAGTAGACCTGAGACCCTGGATTTCAAAACAAAGAAAGTGTATTGCATGTTCCCCTTGTCCCTGAAACTTTAACTTCCTAAGGAACCTAGGCTCTGGAATCATAGCCCTGAAACTTAATCTAAAGTTCATTAGCAGATCAACCTACACACATTAAGAGCTTTGGAGATTTAATAGAGAAAATCACACAAATTGAGCCTATGAACTTCAGCAACTTTCCCCAAAAATAAATCACAATCTCCAAGACCCCAGGTACTGAAATTGTATCCTAGATATTTTAGCCTAGCAGCTTTATCAGAGCAACACAATCTCATAAGGATCCTAGGATATCTCATAGAACTTTAGTCAAGGACACTATGAGTAAAAACATCAATAGAGGAAACTAAGCAAAGGAACCTTAGCTCAGGAACATAGAACTTAACAAGAACCTTTTTCCAGAAACCTATACATTTCAGCAAAGAAATATAAGAACAGTAATTTAAACCCAGGGCCCAAAGCCCAGAAACTTCATTTGAACTTTAAGATTTTTAACACAGGAAATGTAACCTAGGAACATAAAGCACAAGAAACTGAAACTTTAGCAAAGAAACTTTTTTCCTAAATCTAGTCAGAAATAGGACCCAAAGCTCATCTTACATTTCAGAGCTTTCCAAACACATTTAGAGCAGATTTAAATTTTTATTTGGCAATATAAATCTAAGTTTGGAACCAGTGTGGAAATAAAGTCTGTCAATCGATTAAGTTAACTCATGATTAATCGCAACTTAATCGCATGTTATTCTGTTCTTAATGTACCATAAATTAATACCTAAATTATTTAATACTCTAATCAACATGGGCATGAACAAATATGGAGGCTTTATGCAAATGTATGTTTATTATTAGTAAAACTGAACTCAACATAGAGCATGAAGCCAAAATATTCTTGTAAAATATTTTAAAGTAATTGTGGTGTTTTAAACAAATCATCATCAAAAAAATCATCTAAGGTAACTCCTGCTCTGTTTCCACACGGACGGTTTTAATTGCCGTATTTTAGCGCTCGGTTTGAGACTTGGTGCCGAAGAAAAGTTTAGTGATTAAAAATTATTTTTTGTTATTTAATTCTTTTTATATCTGATTAAAGAAAGGAATTTGTGAATAAATGTGTGTTGTGTTGAAGGGTTTTTTTTTTCAAAAAAATGTTTTCCATCAAGTGTATCTGTAATAAAGCTAGAATGCTTCTGTGACAAAACCTTTAGCTTGTAATAGAAAACTCATTTGGTGTGTAGTGTGGTACTTCCATGGACGAGCAATGTTGCGATTCATTCAAGATTTAATCAGTTTGAAAATTGGTTGGAAAATGTCACCTATCTATAATTCTCTAATAGTTATAACGTTGTTTTTCTCTCTCTTTCTCTCTCACTCCATCTCCCATTCCATTCTTTGTCTGCATCTCTATTTATTTAATTATGTTGGCTTGAGCTTTCACCTTTATTGGCCTGCCTGTTATACAGCGCGATCAATAACCAAATAACCACAATGAAAACAACAATTCCATTTCCCTATCTGGCAGGAACGCTACCCACACACACACACACACACACACACACACACACACACACACACACACACACACACACACACACACACACACAAACTAGTATACTTTTGAAAAAACCCATCCATAACCTCAATTTACCTCAGTATCCAAAGAAAACTATTTGTATTCTACTGTTGCAACAAAGATGGTTCCTGGGATCTAATTTTTTTTGTCTGATCGTGTAGCTTTTCAGTTCGTCCAACAAGATTTAAGTGGTCAAATTAGGTAGCATCCCTCTGAATATAGTCGGCTTAAAAACTGAACTAAAAACCAATTGAAAGTGAATGAGACGAAAAGAAAGAAAGCTCACGGTTGGTCTATATTCCTCAGTACACGTCCTCCCTGACCTACGACGCTGTTCTGGTGATGGCCGAAGCGTTCCGGAACCTTCGGCGTCAGAAGATTGACATCACGCGTCGTGGGAATGCAGGAGACTGTCTGGCCAATCCGGCGGCTCCGTGGAACCAAGGCATTGACATGGAGCGCACCTTGAAACAGGTATTTCTTGACAGCATGGGTTATTGTAAGATATATTAACAAAATGTAATTTATAACCCAAAAAAACATTCATGACCCAAAAAAAGATGTAATTTATAACCCCCAAAAAAACACTGTAGAATGTGAATATATTGACAAAAGTATTGGGACACCTGACTTTCCGAGCCATATGTGCTTCTTCGAGACACACAGTTGTTTTTGTCGTCTTTGGATCCGGGAGAAGGAAAGTTTACCTTCAGCTAAACTAGAAGACCCCAAACCTGTTTCCTGTGCACAAAGCCAGCTATATATAGTTTCCAAAGCCTCCCAGGCCTCCTCACCTCACCTTCATCAGTACCTGACTTTGCTAACACATTTGTGGCTCCGCAAATCTCACAAAATCTCCACAAAATTGAGTGGAACATCTTCCCTGAAGAGTCACAGTGTGTTCAAAAGGAAGCACAAACCAATCTTCTGGTCAGGTGTCCACAAACATTTGTCCATATAGTGTCCAGCTGGGGACATGTGAGGTAGAGAAGTTGACATGGTGTTCGCAATGTGTAGGTACGGATCGAAGGTCTGACAGGAAACATTCAGTTTGATCAGAATGGCCGCAGAGTGAACTACACTATGGATGTGTTTGAAATGATGAGCAACGGTCCACAAAAGGTACACACACACACACACACACACACACACACACACACACACACACACACAGCATTTCAACTATATGTAGAAATATACAAGCAGACCAAGCAACCCACACTTACGCTTTCGTTTTGTGTGTGTGTGTGTGTGTGTGTGTGTGTGTGTGTGTGTGTGTGTGTGTGTGTGTGTGTGTGTGTGTGTGTTGACAGATCGGTTACTGGAATGACATGGATAAATTGGTACTGGTGCAAAGTGAGCTAGCAGGAGGAAACGGCTCAGCTGGGGAGAACAGAACAGTCATCGTCACCACCATCATGGTAACACACGTGCATACACAAAGCTACACACAAACACACACACACACACACACCACACACAGAGAAAGAGAGAGAATTATAGAGCTTAAAATAAATTTTGTATTTAGCATTTATTTTTATTTTTTTAGGTGTACATGAATTTTTAACCCAGAAAGTGCTTATTATGCTAATGCTAATTACAGCCAGTTCTAAAAGTTGTCAATGTTTCCATTGCCACAGTTTTTGCAAAATAAAATAGCATATTTTGATTTAAAATTTTATATAAATATATTTGATGTATGGCAGTGAATGAATTAAAGCACAGCGACACAATAAAGCATGCTAGCATGCTAACCATGCTAGCACTAGGTAATACTTAGAAGCTCAGCGCTTCTAAGTGAAGGCCGTACATGAATGTATCTTAGCAGGTTCTCTCTCTCTCTCTCTCTCTCTCTCTCTCTCTCTCTCTTTCTCTCTCTCTCTCTTTCTCTTCTCTTTCTTTTTCCTGACGTTTTTTTAAGGCGATGGAGAATTTTACTTCAGCAGGTGGTTCATCTCTGCCAACGCTGCTGAAGAATCCAATCCTCAGACAGTGAGAGAAACACAGGATACAAGATGCCCCCCAAAGTAGATGCTGACATTACTCATTTACAACATGGACAAAAAAAAACACAATATTTGCAAACTTTTTTTTGTTAAGCATGTGTTTTCATTTGGTTTTAATGTCTTTTTTGAGGCACATGAGATGGACAAGAAAGGAAAATGGAATTGTGTTTGGTTGGGTAGACATTTCATAACAAATTTAAGACATTATGTTTGATCTTGCAGGTATGGGTTCAGTTAGTAACACACCAAGAGTTAGTAAATAGATGATGGTATAGTTTGTGCCACCCATTATCTGATCTATCTTGCGAAAAACATGAGACCTTGGTATACTCTGTTTCACCAAACTCTGAATGGAAGGTATAGGAAGGTATAGTGGTATAGTCAGTACCACTTTTTCTCTAATCATATTAAAAAGAATTAAAAGCTGCTTACTGAAATCAGAGAACGTAGGTAGACTGTACCACGAAGCTCTGAATGGAAGGTATAGGAAGATATAAGGGGGTATAGGGCTAGTTTGCTAACTGAGAACTAAAGGTAAAGGTGTATATATATATGATATAGTCTTGCTAACAAACGCTTGAGAACTGGAAAAATAGACTCTACCACCAAGCTCTGTATGAAAGGTATAGATGTAGTCTGAACCACCTTTTATCTGGTCTTGTTTAAAGTAGGTATTGGTTTAGTTTGTTTTACAGAGATAAAGGTAAAGATATAAAGGGATATACTATGTACCATGCTTTATCTGATCTTGCTAATCAAAGCTTGAGAACTTGAGTATAGACTGTACCACCAAGCTCTGAAATTGAAGGTATACAAAGGTAAAATACTTTCTTTCGGCTACTCCCGTTAGGGGTCGCCACAGTGGATCCTCCGCATCTTTAATTTGGCACATGTTTTTACGCTGGATGCCCTTCCTAACGCAACCCTCCCCATTTATCCGGGCTTGGGACCGGCACTAAGAGTGACTGGGGTTGGTTCCCTGACCGGGGGTATAAGGATGTATATAGTCTGAACCAGCTTTTATCTGATTTTGTGTAAAGCAGGTATGGGTATATTTTGTAACAGAGAACCAAAGATCAAGGCATAGGGTGTATAGTCTGTAGTATGCTTTATCTGATCTTACTAAAAAAAGACTTACAAACTGGGGTGTATACTGTACCACCAACTCTAAATAAAAGGTACAGGAAAGTCTATGATGGACTAGTTTGTACTACATGTTATTTGATCTTTGTTTAAAGCAGTAAAGGGTACAGTTTGTAACAGATATAGGTATATGGAGGTATACTCTGTACCAAACTTTTTTTAATCTTACTAACAAAAGCTTGAGAACTTGGGCAAACCTGAAGAATTGAGGAATAGACTGTACCACCAAGCTCTGAATGAAAGGTATAGGAAGGTCTATAATGGTCTAGTCTGTACCACATATTGTCTGATCTTTGTTTAAAGCAGTTATGGGTACAGTTTGCAACATATAGAGAGGTTTCTGGTTAGAGACTGTACCACAAAGTTCTGAATGGAAGTTAAAGGAAAATATAAGGGGTCTTGTATAAATGAAGGTATAGTCACAATAATTTTTAATCTGATCATATTCAAATAAAAATGGGTTTTTAATGAAACCTTTGAGAAAGTGGTGGTACAGTCTACGTATACCACCCACCTCATAATGAAAGGTATAGATCGCTATAGGCGCTATAGACTTTACTCCACTTAATCTGATTTTGACAAATTATGAGTATACTGAGCACAGGAGTCCATAACACACCCATTCATTGAGAGTTAGTCAGTTTTACAGTGTTACATGATCATTTTATAGTGTTGTCCGTTTCCAGGGGCTGATTAGCTATATTGTCCAGAGGGGTGCAATTCCAATTTACACTTCCAATGATTCCTAAAAGCAGATGTGTTTGATCTTTTAAACAATGGATATTCATTCTAACTACACATGTGCCGGAGCTGGTTTCAGTGCATCTTTACACCAAGGGTTTACCCAAGAAATCCACACAACTCTTACCATTGCCACCTATCATTAGCTAATGACTATCATTTTGGTCCAATTAGTGTTAGGCAAAGTACTGAAACTGATATCTTTAATCTTTCCTGGGAATCCTAGTATAGTATGAATTTAAACACTAAAAACTTCAATTTATGATTTCTTCTAGACAGTTGTTCTGGGTTCTTCTAAAAACCTTTTACTGTACACGCTAACACAAGCTGTGAACCTTCTTGCCACCAACTGGATATGTCCTCTAGTGTGAAGGAAAGATTGCATTCAGCTCCCCCTGGCCAATGGATCACAGGGTTGTCAAGTTATAGGGCTGTAATTTCAGGTACCAACCAGGTGATTGGCACCCTCCATGCAGTGGAGCCCCTACCAGGTGGTGTACAGAGTGACTAATGCACTGAGTATTCCACCATTCTCTATCTCCTGGGACTAAATGGTCCAACACTAGCAGCTGCCACTCGAATAGGGGACAGAGAAATCAGGAAAGAGAAGCAAAGGAAAACAAACAGCCTGCTGGCACTGCTGTAACAACTGGGCAAGACATTTTTTTCGTGATATCAGTGAGTTGATGGGTGAGATACAAAGCCTCTGTCTCCTTTTTGGCCAATGCAGATGCCCAAGGTTCAAATGGTAACCTTGATAAAAATGGTACCCATTGTATACCCATATTCTTTTTTTTAGGCACAGGCACACTGGCTCTGTTCCAGTCACTGTGTGACTCCACCATCATTTTTGTCTTGTGCTTAAACACCTTATGAGGTTGTACCATGCCAGAGGGATTCAATGTTATATTCAATGTGGCTTGCATGACGTGACTGCTTCAGACAAGGTTCCACTTAACTTCCCCATCCCCTCCTCACTGTCAAGCATGTCTGCCACAGAGAAGGACAAATTCAGCTTTCTAAATCTGAAGGGCAACAGACACTTGTTCACTGGACAACGAGGACCAAAAACATGTTTGACAGAGTTTTCGTGCCTATTTATACCCCCTCACTTTGGTGTCATGTCAATCTTTCAATCTTTTTTAAGCCAGGAGATCTTTATACTTGGTTTCTCCTCGCATTTTATTATGGATCAGACTAGAGGACACACTGTTTGACAGTTATAGCCCCGGAATTTCGACAAAAACTACTCTACCTTTTAACAGCTGCAATTTCCACGCACCATTTGGCAGAACTGATGAAGAACCTCTGAACAACCTCTTCATGATAAATACACAAGTCCACTTGCCAGGACTCACTACTTCTTCTCTGAACAACACGTCTTTAATTCAGTAAATAAAAATGACTGAATTTCAGAGAAATTAGTTGCTTAAACAATTGTGAAGACTTTAGAAGATATATATATAAAAGTGGTTCATTAGGGTAAGTTATTACAAAGGTCCTGACCAGTTTTTTTTATATATACAGTATATATATTCTCACTGGCTGGCTAGTGGGAGGTGTTTATTTATTTATTTATTTATTTTGTTCTGTCCTAATTTGCATAATTTTGTTCAGACTGCCAGGTAAAGTTCTCCAGCACATCCCCAAAATTCTCATTTGGTTTAAGAGCTATACTATGTGGTGGCCAAGCCATGTGTGAAAATTATATCTCATGCTCCCTAAACCAAAGCCAGATGAATTCTGGAAGGAATATGCCTGTGCCATCATGGGGGAAAAAATTTATGAAAAAAAAAAAAAAAAAATTGTCATATTTATTGGCCACATTGTTGAACCCAAACCTGAGCAACTGAAGCAACCCCAGATAATAGCACTGCCCACACAGACTTGCACAATGCAGGCCAATCAGTTGAACCTTCTGAAACATAGTAACATCTTTTTAGGACCACAGCATATGTCCAGACATGTAAAAGAAATACGAAGGCACTCACTGCATCTGTTAGGGTTAAATAATTTGTTGCATCCGACATATTTAAATCAGAGCTGTTATTATCCAGTAGAAGGCTTTTACTTATTTGCTTAGTTAAATCCAGGTGGTTCAGACTGCACTATGTAAATTAAGAGAGTGACCCTGAAAGGGCAAAATGCAGAAAAAAATGCAGTGTAATCTTTTTCCCTCCGTTCCCAGTGGTTGTGACCTCGGATTTAGAGGTTGTGCTACGTCATCATTTTATGGTTTTAAAATTAATTCCATTAGTAATATCAAATTATATATTTTTTAACATTTTGTTCATTTTTAAAACATTTTGCCAGTTTGTGCCACTTCGTATCTTGAATAATCAACTGTGAAATTTAAAAAAAGCTATTAAAAAATCGATAAAGCAGTTTAAAAAAATGTAAAAAATCCTCATACATTTTTTTTATTGAAATGAATGAATAAAATGTAGTTACATAGTGAACATTGTTACATAATAGATATAAAGTTATATAATGGTAATTATTCAGATTTCTCTCAGCTGAATGTCAAAATGTTTCTGGTTATTTATTTATTTATTTTGTTTTTAATTGAATTATAATTTATACATCCATTGCTTTATAAATTATTTAATTGAATTAATTGATTTGTCATGCTAATGTTATATTTGATCTGGGAAAGGTACACACATACACTTTCAGGAAAAAGACAAACACACACACACACACACACACACACACACACAGATACACACAGGCACACAAAAAACAAGAATACTGCAGGAAACATGAGACACAGACTCACATTCAGTTTTTACTGCAGGAAATGTGAGCTGCACACACACACAAAACACACACACACACACACACACACACACACACACACACACACACACACACACAAACAGCTTTAGTAAAGAAAATGTGAGCTACTCGAGGAAACCCGTGCTAGTCTTAAAACACATACACACACACACACACACACAAATGCACAAATATTAATAATACACAAATATTCAAAAAGATGCAGAGACACAAAGACTGTAGGAAATGTTATTTGATTAAATACACAACCTCCACAAATTCTGCATTGTGATGTGTTTTTGGTTCAAAATGTGTGCATTATGAGGACTTTATGTACTACACAGTACACCTTTTCAAGAAAACCAGAGCTGGGTTTTTCTCACTGCTGTTTTCAGTGAGATGGTGTTTGATTTTACAATCGTTAATGGTGGACAAATGGTTTAAAGTTCGGGGAGAATATTTTGAATGAGAAGCTGATACTGTGTTGGATTATTGGATTTATAGTCTGTGAAGGCAACAATGCAAGGTACACAACACGTTTGAAGATAATTGGCAGTTGTTTCCAAGCTGTAAAAACAACTGAACAGTCTGAAGATTTAGGGTGTTTCCTTAACGGCCCAACGGCTACCTGGCCGAAGTGGACTTCTGATCAGAAAGGTCATGAGTTCAATACACAGGACCACCAAGTTACTACCATACCTTTCTGCAATAACTCACTGCTATAGCTTCTACAACTGTTGGACCTACCCTTGTTGGATTTAAAAATCCCCCAAAAACATGAAAGTGATAGCTCAGTAAATGAGGCTCTGGGTTACCGACTGGAAGGTCAGGGGTTTAAACCAAAGTATCGCCAAGCTACCACTCTTGGACCCTTGAGCACAGCCCTTAACCCTTTGTGCTCAAGGAAGCTATATCATGTCTGACCCTCAGCTTCCTAACATAACTGGGATATGCGCAGTAAGATATTTACTGTGTTGACCAGTAAAAGGCCCCTTTTACCTCTTGTAACAAAATCCAGAATGCAAATCATTGACTGGTGTAAATCTGCCCAAAGCAGTCTGAGAGCAAAAAGAAAGTAGACCAGCTATAAACGGTTTCGATTTTGCTTTCTGTCACAGTTTTTCCTCTCAGGGGTACCCTGTACTTGAGGTAGTCTGCATTTAGTCAAATTCGACTCACATTAGCTATGGCTTGTGAGAGAAAACTTGGGACGTGGCCTGCACAGCAACGTTTCGGTTGGTAAAATGGTTTCATTGTATCTGAAACTACCTATTACCCATCGAAATGCTAACCTTTAACCCTTAACTAATCACACATTTTTATCTGTTCTAAATTTACCTTAAATTAGTATTTTGGCCTGGGGAAATAAGATATAAGACTCTATTCCATTACCACAGTAGATTGCGTTAATGCTCTATTTAAGAATGCCAACTGCCAATACAGAAGAAAGTTATAATTGCGCTTCTTTTATATTTATTTATTAATTAATATTTTTAATAAAATGGGCAAACAGAAATCTACGCTGTGTTAATTACGCGTTAATAAAATTAGTGAGGTTAAATTACATTTGCATTAACGCTTATTAACTGGTTAATTTTGACAGCCCAATACAGATGTACCGTCCTCTAAAAATAACATACAGCCATTACTGTCAAAATAGCTGCCAACAAAAGTGAGTACACCCTAAGTAAACATGTCAAAACTGTGTCTAAAGTGTGATCCTTGTGTGAGCACCATTGTTATCGAGCACTGCCCTAATCCTCCTGGGCATGGCATTCAACAAAGCTGCACAGGTTGTTGCTAGGATCCTCTTCCACTCCTCCATAATGAATGTTAAACACATGGTGCTTTTCCAGCTTCCACTTGAGGATGCCCCACAGGTGCTTCAGGTCTGAAGACATACTTGGCTACTCACCTTTACCTTCCTCAGCAAGGCAGTTGTCACCTTTTCGGTGTGTTTGGGGTAGTTATTATGTTGGAAAACTGCCATTCTGACCTGTTTCTGAAGGAAGGGCCTCATGTTTTGCTTCAGAACGTCACAGTACATGTTGGTTTTCCTCAATGAACAACAGCTCCCCAGTAGCAGCAAAACTCATGCAGCCCCAGACCATGATGCTGCCACCACCATGCTCGACTGTAGGCAAGGAACAATATTCTTGGTGCTCCTCACCAGGGTGTCACCACACATGCTGGACACCATATGAGCCAAACAAGTTCATCTTATTCTCATCAGGACATGGTTCTAGTAATTCATGCTTTTGGACAGGTTGTGACACTGTTTGTGGACTTTCTTGTAAACCAGCTGCAAAAAAGGCTTCCTTCTGGGACGACGCTCATGCAAACGTGTTGCAGTGTGCGGCGTAACGTCTGATAAGTGGACCTTCCGCTTCTGAAACCTCTAAAGCAATGCTGCAGCACACTATCTTGCTAGTCCTGTTCCAAGTGAACCCCGTCTGGGAAAACCTCTGTATGACCCTGACCACTAAACTGTAACTCAGTTACAGGGTGTTACCAATCTTCTTACATCCTTCGAATCTTTGTGGAGAGCAACAGTTCTAATCATCAAATCCTCAGAGAGTCTTTCAATGAGGTGCCATGTTGAGCTCTATGGCAGGAAGATCTTTCACAGCAACCCATAGAATGCATATCTTCATGAAGCTGGCTTTGAGTGATGCTGGAAAAGGTTTGGGGTCTTGTAGTTCAAGTAAAAGGAAATTTTCATGTTCCGTATCCAAAGACGTTCTATTCAATCGTGTGCCTCACGCCTGACTTGTCCAGCACATATGGCTGGACAAGTCAGATGTTCCAATACTTTCTATTTTTACAATATATTATCAGCCACTTTTCTTGGGTTAGTAAATAAAAAGTCATGTTTGTTCATGCACATTTGTTGGTACCCACTAGCAATATATTCAAATGATGTAGATAAAGCAGAGCACAGTGTGTGTGTGTGTGTGTGTGTGTGTGTGTGTGTGTGTGTGTGTGTGTGTGTGTGTGTGTGTGTGTGTGTGCCTCCAAACCAAACCTAATGAACATACTTTAATGGAGGTTGTCACAGTGACACAGGCAAACTAGCTTTATTTTTATGCTTTACACACACATATACACACACACACACACACACCATGTCATGACCATCTAAAGAGAATAATCAGTCTCTCTTGTCTTTTACTGTCTTTCTCTCTCACTCTCTCTCTCTCCCTCCTGCCATCTCTTCTCTTTCGGCCTCACATTTCATCCTTTATCTCACACAGAGAGGCATTAGTGGCATGCTGCGGAGGTTCTGTGCGTGTGTGCATGTGTGTGTGTGTGTGTGTGTGTGTGTGTGTGTGTGTGTGTGTGTGTGTGTGTGTGTGTGTGTGTGTGTGTGTCTATAATTACTGCACAGTTTGAAAGCAACACCTCAACGTTGTGTTTTCATTATTTTCTGTCCCAATCCCAGGTTGCCACACAAACACACACACCCACACACACACACCCTTTGCGAGGACCTTTCCATTGACATCATTACTAATTCAGCTAATTAATGCTCAGGCTCAAACGAACCTTAACCTAAGGAACTGAAACTGGTAACTTTTTTGCAACAAATTTTGCACAAAAAATTCAAAAATGTAATTCAAAAAATAAAAAGCTACAAAAGGAATTGTTTAGAACTGTCAGATGTTCCTATCATTATGGGGACACTTGGTCCCTATTAATCTATAATCACATACATACATACATACACACACACACACACACACACACACACCCTCACGCATGAAAACAATATTCCGAATGTGATATTTATAAACAGCCTTTCCACTCGCAGCCATTTTCCTGTTAATCCTGACCTTTTCTCGAGCATAACGGCGTGTTCAATTTGTGCTTTCTGACGCGCCAAAGGTGAAGGCGTTATACACGCTCGCCGATTAAGTGGTAAAAGTCGTGAGAACGACGTCGCTAGGCAACTGTTGGAAACATAGCCACAGAGCATCGGCTACACAATGTCTTGCCTAGCTAGCATTTCCTGCAAACAGGTTAGGGCATTAGAGCGGAAAAGCAAAAGAAAAACTTCTAGAATTTCTGTAAGATTATATTGCTGTAAGATGGGTAATAATTTGACAACTAAACAACTTTCCAGAGTAGTCATCAACATGGACAAAAGTCCTCGGACAGCTGACTTTTCCAGCCAAATTGTTTTTTTCCTCAAACTTTTACCACAACTTTTTATAGGGTGTCTTTGGATGAAATTTTCCCTTCACTTAAACTAGGAGACCCAAACCTGTTCTAACACAAAAATTCACAAAGCTATGAAGGTTTACAAGGTTTGGAGTGGAAGATCTCCTGCTATAGAGCTCTGACCTCAACCTTATTAAACAGCTTTGACACTAAATATATTCTATATGGCCCAAGTATATCATCACTTATGATCGACTATTCTTGATATTGTATTGATTTTGAGAACCTGGATATGTCTAGAAATGCTATTCTGGTCATCATCACTAGAGGCTCTCACAATGACCCTGCAGTTATAGAGAAGTTGTACCATTATCAGTATTAATTAATGGCAAGTTGTATTTTTGTATTCTCTTTTTTCCTCTCTGTGTGTTAGGAAGGACCATATGTGATGCTGAAAAAAAACTGGGAGCTGTATCAAGGGAACGATCAGTACGAGGGATATTGCGTGGATCTGGCGTCTGAAATCGCTGATCACATCGGAATTAAGTACAAAATCTCCATCGTTCCAGATGGGAAGTATGGTGCAAGGGATCCAGAGACCAAGATCTGGAACGGGATGGTGGGGGAGCTTGTGTACGGGGTACGACTGTCTGTGTGTTTCTGTCTGTGTTTGTGTCCATTAGGCATGTACAGAATTCAGCTTCATTGCATGACTTCATTGCATGACTTCATTGCATTACTAGTTACTGTTTGGTGATTAAAATCCCAAAGAGAGTAAAAAAAAAATGAAAATGCTAAAAATATTGTTGGGTAGTGTTAAAAACTCCAAAAATTCCCCTGTTGCCATCCTATCTTCTTAAACACATCGAAAATAGGGTCTTGAAAACATTCAGGTTTTCTAAAACCAGACTTTAAATGAGAACATGGGACTGTGGGGATTTTTAGATCTAGCATCATTTAACAAAGTTCTGTCTGTTTTTTATCCTATAAAAGCTACATAAAATATTGAAAATCTAAATTAAAAGAGCGTTGAGAAGACATAAACAATAGACATAAACAATTTGAAACCCAGGTCACTGGAAGTAGAGAACTTGTAAAACACTAAAATACAGGGATTATAGGGCTCTGGAAACATAGGAACTGTGTAGCACGAATTGGGAAATATAGTCTGAGAACCAAGTCGACACAAGGCCCTGGAATAAATAAGTTCCTCAATATACAGAGCATGTAAAAATTACACCGAGAACATAGAACCTGGGATTAACAGGTCAATGGAAACAGAAGACCTTAGAAAATATAGGACTTTGCAATTATTTAACATCGGGAAAACAAGTACATGAAAAACATCAGAATTAAGTATACATAAGACCTGGGAAATGTATGACGTTTGAAAATAGACTTTAGACTGATTTACTGTGACTAAGTAAACAAAGATCATGAAGTATTTATTGATAAAGACTTTGAAGCACTTCTGTAAGTCACTCTGCATTTACATGTAAAGATCTTTAGAAATATATGAACTTGAGGAGCATTGCTATGAAAACAGGACCATGGTAATATTGGACGTTGGAAAGAATCAAAGGAGCAAATTAAAATTTAGAAACAGAGGATTATTAAAATATAGGACATCTTAAAGACAGATCATTGGAAAAGGACCTCAGAAACAAGTTATCAGGGACACATAGAACCTTGGAATTAATAGACTTGGGAAACATAAGACCTTGGAAACATAAGACTTAGGAAACATTGGGCCCTGAAATCATGCAATTTGGAAAACAATGGACGTGTGACTTGGAAAAATTGGACATTGAAAACATAGAACTTGGAAAACACTGGACCTTGCAATCATAATACTTGGGGAACATTGGCTCTTGGAATCATAAAATCTGGGAAACAATGGACATTGAATACATGTGACTTTGAAAACAGCCCTTGAAAACATACAACTTGGGAAACATTGGTCCTTGTAATTCTAAGTCTTTGGAAACTCTGGACATTGAAATAAAACAATTTGGGATGTAATGGAATCATGTGACTTGGAAAACATTAGGGCTCAAAAGAATACAACTTGGGAAACATTGGACCTTGGAAACATACAACATGGGGAAAAATTGGACTTTGGAAATATATGAATTGGGAAACATTGGATCTTGAAATCACATGAGAGGTAACGTTGGGCCTTGGAAACATAGGGCCTATAAATCCAATGTGGGACCTAGAAATCATAGTACATTGAGAATGTAGGGCCTGAGGCACTGGAAAATAATGTACCCTGGGAAAATAGATTTGCCGTTACAATGTACAAAAAAATAAGTGTAGGTCCAATTAGAGCACAGATTAATTTACCACAGATGTGCTTGTTATTTAGCAGAGATTACATAAGGACCACCCTGTGCATTTGTGCTGTTTTGTGTCATTAATTACTTCGATGAAGAAGCCAGTAAAATTGGTTGTCTGGGGGGAAAAACAGGCGGAGGAAATACAGTCACAGATGTGGGGAAGTGTTTGGCAGCCTTCTGTCTGTGAATGCTAGCTGTGAAGCTCCCCACCTGCTCCAACGCACAATTTTGGAAGAGAACACCTGGCCTAAGGTCGCCAAAGCCTGCAGGGGAAACGTTTTTGTTCCACCTCTCTTTTACCTTATCTCTTACTCTCCTTTTTCTCCTTTTCCCTCTCTTTTTTCCTGCCTTGCTTGGTGACAAACAGCTTGTCCGTTATTCCTCCATCAAATTACTGCATTTAATTGCATTCATTTGCAATGAAAAAGAATGCTGCACAGTTAGCATCTTTGGTTTAGCATCTTAGAATGGATTTGCGATTTTAAAATGACAACGCAGAAAAATTACAGTTTTGATGTTCTCTTTGGTTGGTAAAATGGGTCTCTACAGGGTACATTTACTAATGCAACTTACTATTTGTGTGTGTTTGGGTGCATTATCAAATATTTGAGACATGGCTAGGGATATGGCTGCTATTTAAAATGTTTAATGGAATAAAGCAACTAGCATAGTTATCAAACATTTGAGTAATTGATTAATCTATACATATTATACTGTATATATTATTTATATAAACAAGTGTTCACTCATCTTACAGCATTTCAAGCTAATAACTGACAGAATGACAATAATTAAGTTTGTATTAGCGTTTGTTTAGCTAAAATGCTAATGGACAGTTACACAAATTGCTTGTCAGATTAGTTATCAAGCTAACCAGCCAATTGCAAACAGCATTATATATATAGATTTTGTTCCTCACACCCCTCCCCCTTGTCTCATCTCAGAAAGCCGAGATTGCGGTAGCTCCTTTAACGATCACCCTGGTGAGGGAGGAAGTGATCGACTTCTCCAAACCCTTCATGAGCCTCGGGATCTCGATTATGATCAAAAAGCCACAGAAGTCCAAGCCAGGGGTGTTCTCATTCCTCGACCCGTTGGCCTACGAGATCTGGATGTGCATCGTGTTCGCCTACATCGGGGTGAGCGTTGTGCTCTTCCTTGTCAGCCGCTTCAGTCCATACGAGTGGAAAAGAGACGAGGCCGATGAAGAACCAGACGCCGATCAACCACCCAATGAGTTTGGCATCTTTAACAGCCTGTGGTTCAGCCTCGGAGCCTTCATGCAACAGGGCTGCGACTTCACGCCCAGGTAACTCTTGAAGCAAACAGCATGTGTGGTTTGGGACACACCCCTACGGGGACAGATCTGATGGTCTTTTTAGGGTATTTTCATTTGTTGTTCGAATCGACTGAACACTAAATGTTCTACTGATGATTTGACTCTTGAAGGTAACTCTTGAAGCAAACAGCATGTGTGGTTTGGGACACGTCCCTACGGGGACAGATCTGATGGTCTTTTTAGGGTATTTTTATTTGTTGTTCGAATCGACTGAACACTAAATGTTCTAGTGATGATTTGACGTAGGGAGCAGGATTGAGAACACATCCATTTGACAAATCCATTTCCTACTGTGCGCTGACCCAAAGCTTACCCAAAAAACTAAAAAAAACTTTGATTTAAAACCTTTATGTGGCACAGCATGTCAAGAGAGGAACAAATTCCCACGGGGCCCCTTGCAATACACATGTGAAGCAAAGCTATATGACAAGAAGTGGTAGCTCAGTGTCTACAGTGTTGGACTTCTGTTTGGAGGGTCATGAGTACAAACTCTTTTGTCACTGCTGGGCCCTTTTTAGTTTTTAACCTTCGGTTGTATTAACGCAATCATTACAAAAACAATGAAGCATTTTAAGTCACGAGAAGATGCCTTTCGTCTGCACTGCTGCAAAGTAAATATAGTAAATAAATGCTAGGCAGAACATGACGCATTTATGTAGTTTTTATTATTATATATTATAATTAGCTCACATTACATTAAACAATATACGCAATGTACTACATTAAACAAGAATTATATGTCCAGTACAGCCATAAAACTCTTTTTGTTACTTGATTGGATTAGCTATTACTAACGAGAAGCAGCATAGCAGATCTATCCTGGCGTAGCATTTCACCAAACCTCTCTACTCTCAAGTCCTATAAATCAACTCTTGCTATCGTCAACCCAAATTCTCATGACTGAACTAACCTTCCTGCTAGCCTAATGCTAGTTGTTGAACCTTTGATCACTGTTCTGACAGCAAAGCAGTTAACCAGATGCTAATTACCAAAGCTTACAGCTAAAACACTTAGCAAAAGACTGTTCGAGGTTGCACTTTAAAGCACATTGGAGGTTTGACCTATGGTTCTGTACTCTCCTTAATCTGTAATAAGGTCCCTGAGAGGACAGATGTTCTCTGTTGCCACACACACATGCACACACAAACACACACATACATATGCACACATACTGTCTGATCACCAAACCCCAAAACTAACTCTGACAGATCAGTGTGCCTTGAACATTTGGAACAAAACTCAGTGAGGAGGAACAGTAAATCTGCAGGGATAAGGTTTGGAACAAGTCTCACACTGATCAGAACAGTCATGAGGAGAAGAAGGGAGGGAAGAAGGGAAGGAGGGAGGGAAAAAAGAAAAAAGTGAAGAGGGGGAAGCATAGAAAATGGGAGGATTGAAAAACCAAAAAATATAGAGGTAAAGGAGAGAGCAAATGAAGGAGGGAGAGGAAAAGCTAGGGTAAAAGAAAGAGTGATTAAAAGGGAAAGAGAAAACAAGGTAAAATGAAGAGAGATAGATGAAAGCTAAGAACTTGGGAACATTAGCCTAGCATGTATCTACAGTACATACCATTCATGGAGAGACTGACACAAACACGCTAACATTAGCATTCGAGTTAGCTTCATTAGCAGGTTTCTGCTGTGTACTTTTGCTAGCTACATTGAAACCTGTTTGTGTGTGTGTGTGTGTGTGTGTGTGTGTGTGTGAGAGAGAAAAAGAGAGAGAGAAAAAGAGTGTGAGAGAGAGAGAGAGAGAGAGAGAGAGAGAGAGAGAGAGAGAGAGAGAGAGAGAGAGAGAGAGAGAGAAAGTGGAGATAGTGGCAGTGCTAAATTGATTTCCCATCATCAAGCCCAACTTGAGGTGAAAGAGAAGACAGATCGATTCATCCTCCTTTCTATCTTTCTTTCCGCTTTTGCTCTCCATCTTTCTCTCTCTTATTGTCACTCTTTGTTGTGACCCTTCTGCTTATTTTAGCAACATTTCCTCTCTGTGGTAGTGCCGTCTATATTACTCTGTTGCTGACTGAATGAAGGAAAGGGCAGTAAAGGAGAGAAAAAAAGTAATAAAGGAAGAAAAGAGAGATAACAGCATCAGGATTACACTGTAACAGACGTAGAGACTGTGCACTGTTTGAAATATGAGCAGGATGCCTTGGAAGCCCTTTCCTTGCTGATATAGGTAGAACCTGAGCGGAGTGGGTATCGGGAATGGAGGGTGGGGTAAGGGGGAATAGTTGCTGACTTGTCAGATTCTGCTAGATTGCATTTTGATCACAAGAGCATTTTAGGGCAGTGTTGTCTCTCAGACAGTCCTCATATCTCCTCATAAAATACATTAACCTTTAGTTTTATCTCCTGGCCAAATGCAGTAGGAAACAATCCAACATTCTTAACCTTTCTGCTGGATACAAAAGAGATACAAGGTGCTATCAAAAACTTATGAGTCTAGTTTTGTAGAACACAAATAGATGGAAGAACAAGGCTGCATGCACAGTCACAGGCAACACCGCCCTGTCACCAAGCTCTCCTCAGATGTGAAACAACATGATCTCACTTCTGCACCCAGCCTACTCGGCAGATTTGGCTCCTGCAGACTTCAGAACTGTGCTCTCGTTTTTATACCATTGCTGATATCCAGCATGAATCAAGAAGGTGCTTGACATGCTTTGGAAAGAAGACTTCTAGGACACATTCCAGGATCACTGAGAGCACTGTATTGCTGTTCAAGGGGACTATTTTGAAGGTACTAGTGTGTAAATGTAGGTAATAGTAGATTGTAACTTAATACTTTCTCGTAAACAGAGGTAGTCTCGAAACTTTTCGATAGCACTGCCTAATGCAGTAGAGAAACAACATTTTGTGGTCAGGCTACCCCTAAACCTAAACATAAAATTACAAGATGTTTTTGCCAAGAGATCTTTAGATTAGGGGGGTATGGGGGTGCACTCAGCACCAGTGTTTCCAGTTTGATTGTCTATGCAGTTCTACATGTTCTCTCTCTGTCCGTCTGGGTTTCTTAGTGTTGTCCGGTATCCCAGCAATGTTAGGATAATGGGGTCAGAGATGATACAGAGCCCCTGGGGCACTAAAAGTTAAGGGTCTTGCTCAAGAACCCCAAGAGTGGCAGTTGGCAAAACCGGGGATTGAACCCCAAACTTTCCAATCAGCAACCCAGAGCCTGTGTGTATAGACAGGATGCTTCAAATATGAGTGAGAAAAAGTAAGAGAGAAATTTACTTTGTCATCAAAAGATCAAGTCAGTTGATCTAGGTATCTGCTCGCTCATTAATGCAGAAAAAGTCATATAGACTAGATACTGTACCCTTGCTCATAGGCCCCCTAACCACTGAGCTACCAACTCCCCAAGTTAGGACAGGATTCTTTAAAAAGAAGAAGTGTCATCAAAAGATTAAGGGTTTCAACTTTAAAAAGTATAAGAATCTCAGGAATCCAAAAGGGCTAAAATGGCCGTATGCTGAAATGGATGGGGCATTATTCTTTGCCAGTCAATCGCTTGGTATCTGTGCGCTCATGACTGCAGAAAAGGTTAAATAGTGTAGATAATGTGGCCTTGCCCAGGGGCACCCAGTGTGGCAGCTTGGCGATGGTGGCGTTCAAACCCTGACCTTCCAACTGTAACCCACAGCCTTAACCACTGACTGATCACCTTCCCAAGTGTGTGTGAAGACAAGATTCTTCAAAATCCAGTCAATCACTTGGAAGATGTCAAGACACCGTGTCTTGACATGTCTCAGAAAAGGTCATCCTCCTCATCCTAAGGATTCCTATTGGGTGGTAATGGACGAATGGGCAAATTGGGGGCAAAAACAAAAATCTATGTTGCACTATGTTTAAGGTCTATAGATGACAATGTTGACATCCTCTGTTCAAATTAAATTTAATTGCATGTTTTGTAGGAAGCAGGAAGGCATCTGGATATTGCTCTGCCCCTTTTGATTTACCGATCACCGTTACCATAGAAATGGTATAAAAAAGGCTACTGTGGTCAAACCTTTGCACTTGTTGTTATGGTGATACACAAAGTCTCGGCAACTGCAACAACCTGGGAAATATGTGTTTTTGTTGCTTGAGCCAAAGATAAGGCATTGCTTTTGCAGTATTTAATGGTCAAGTCACATCTTGACTTGGTTGCCAGGTTCCCCTAGATCCATGTTTAGTGGGAATCTAATACCTTCCAAGGTTCTTCTGTGTGTCTCCTGGGGAACTCCTTGAAGTTTTGATGTTTTATTTAGGACCCTATAGTCGATTGTTTCCTTTTCAGGAAAAGTTCCTATGCTATGTGTGTGTGTGTGTGTGTGTGTGTGTGTGTGTGTGTGTGTTGCCCTGTCTACCTCATCATCTTTTTTCTTTGGTTTGCTAGTTAATTCCTCTGCAGTGCATCAGCAACTGTAGCCATGTTTGAAAGTTACAAAGACAGGATTCTTCAAAAACAAGTGAGAGAGAAAAAGTAAGAGAAAGAGACTGACTAAGTGTCCTCTAATTTTAGCCTCTGAAATCAATAGAGTTTGGCAGCAGGATGTTCCTCATTAGATTTACACAGCTACAGAGGGAAAGAGATGACGATGTGGAGAGAGAGAGAGAGAGAGAGAAGCCAGGTTGGTGTGCATATACAAACAAAATAACTAATTAAAAAAAAGCTAAATAATAAATAAGGATTAACAGGAAAAAGCGAGGACTACAAAACAATACAAAAATTAAAAATTAAAAAATTAAATATAAAAAAAGAAAGTAAAGGAAGGAAGGGGGATATCTAAGAGGAAGAAAAGAAGCAAGCAATAAAGAAAAGGGAAAGGAAAGGAAAGGAAAGAAGGGAAAGGAAAGGAAATAAAATGAAAAAAGAATGTTATTAGGCAAACCCAAGAAAAATAGCTATTAGAAATAACACATTTAAACAAGAAATTAAAAAGGTAAAGAAAAAATATAACGAAGGGAGAAATTAGAATTGACACAGAAATAGAAAAAAGCTGTTGTGGAAATAATAAAGAATTTAAACAAATGAAAAAGGGGAAGAAGACAAAAATGGAAAGGCGGAGAAAACCTTGATGATCTATTTGTTGTTATTGGAGTACAGAAGGTGGATTAAACTGGAATGCTAAGGAAAGTAGAAAACATTTGTATGAAAGAAAAACTATTAAAGCGAATCAATACATGTATAAATACCACTCAACAGAACATTGTTGCTAAACAAATCCAAAACATGGATGCCAAATGTCTTCTAGCTGACAACTGAGGCCAATACTTTACCAACCTAGAAAGCATATATTCTTATATATTAGCTAATACATCATCAGTCATGGGTGAAATGAAGGTGCACCCAGAGTTCCAGGGTCCCTAGTTCAACCAGGTTACTGTCTCTGTGAAGTTTCACGTGTTCTTCCTGTGTCCATGAGGGCTTCCTCATGGTATTCCGGGTTCTGCCCACCACTCAAAAACCTGTAGGTGTACCTGTTAGTGTGTGAAAAGGCAAATCATAAATGACGTGAGCTTCCTGAGTGTCCGAAAAAGACAACTGTTGTTTTTTTCACTCAGCTATCAAACAAAGCTAGCTTTAAAAAAGACATCTTGAAACCACAACGTTTTTGCTTTTCTGTACTTTGGAATTTGCAAATCCAAAAACAATGTGAACCGAAGCACATTCGTGTGTAGAATCTGATTTTGCCATTTGAAACAGGATTACGGAAATCCCTATGCCAACTAAAAAAGCAAACATACAAGCTGCCTACATATATGAAGCTGCTTTCTGACTGGAAATTAACGCCTGTTTCTTCCTTGAAGGTCTTTGTCAGGACGTATAGTGGGCGGGGTCTGGTGGTTCTTTACTCTCATCATCATCTCGTCGTACACGGCGAACCTGGCAGCTTTCCTCACTGTGGAGAGAATGGTATCTCCCATCGAGAGCGCAGAGGATCTTGCCAAGCAGACCGAGATCGCCTACGGCACACTCGATTCCGGCTCCACCAAAGAGTTCTTCAAGGTACCCACACACACACACACACACAGAGATGCAAAACACCCCAACAATTCAAAGATGCTGGTCTGTGAAATAGACACAGACAAGAAAAGAACAAAAGGAGACTGATGGTTTAGTCTCCCCACATAGTTCTGGATTCGTCCACATTCTAGCTTGTTTGTACTCCATTTTCTACCTCAGCCAATAAAGCATGCAGTCCTCCAACTTGCCTTTCATACAAGGTTTGACTGCCCTAGACACATTTGCCGAACAGCAATGGAAAACTATTCTGCATTTGACTTATGTCTATGTACATCGTTTCCCTCTTAAACACTCACTTTCACAGTGTCTGACCCTTTGCAAATGTGACAATATGCTGGGATCATTGCCAGTGTCCAGAAACATAAATTCATGGTGGCCTGCTGTACCGCATGACCCTGTCATCTAGGACAGCAGATTTCGTCTGATAGGTAGTGGACACAGAGGGCCTGGTGTGTAACATCAACAGCAGGCTGAACCAAGGTCTGATATGCCAGAACAAGTCTATCAGCGTTGTGAATTCTGTTATATAATAGTGTTAGCAGTGGAAAGGCAGCTTTATTACCAAGTATGCTTACACACAAGGAATTTGACTTGGTGTCAGGAGCTTCCAGTGCAGGAGACGTACCGACATAGACAGAATAGTAAACCAGACAGTTAAATTATGCAATATATACAGAGTAAAAAAGTTGTTAAATAAATATACAGTATTTGTGTACAGCTTAAAAAATAACCATTTGAATTCTATGTACAAATGTGACAGTTATAATGGACAATGTGTAGTAATGAATATTTTAATTATTCATGCCGAGTATAGCCTGCGGGAAAAAACTGTGTTTGTGCCTGGCTGTTCTGGTGGACGGAGCTCTGTAGCACTGACCAGAAGGCAACATTTCGAAAAGAGAGCGGGCTCGGTGTGGGGGGTCCAAAGTGATTTTATTAGCCCTTTTCTCCACTCTGGATGAGTAAAGATCTTGGAGATTGGGCAGTGGGGCACCAATAATCCTCTCAGCAGTCCTGACCGTCCGCTGTAGCTTTCTGATGTCTGATTTGGTAGCTGAAACAAACCAGACAGTTATAGATCTACACAGGACAGACTCAGTGATGGCAGAGTAGAATTGTTTCAGCAGTTCCTGTGGCAGGTTGAATTTTCTCAGTTGGCGAAGGAAGTACAATCTCTGCTGGGCCTTTTTAGCAATGGTGTGAATGTTATTGTCCCACTTCAGGTAGGCCAGGTAGGCAACGAAGTCCCCTGCTGTTGTATCCAGCAAAAGAACATTTCAATATAGCCATTCATATAAGGGGTACATCTAGACCCTAGAATTGTAGGGTCTTAGAGAAACGTTGGGCAAGATTAATTGTCCATGTTCGAAAGTAGTTGTAGACCAATTACAAACCAATGTATTCACATAGCATCTGGGACATTTTGTAGAGCCAATTGATTTGGGTCAAGCACTTCTACAAGATGGACCCATGTTTGCTGGTGATTAAGATTGAAATGGTAAATGGTACCCTGTGGACATTCTGCTCAGTAACCTATTTATTTATTATTCAGATCCAGTGCTTTGGTTGCATATCTCCCAAATGCAAATGCCGCAATCCCCAAGCACATTTTGTGCCCCAGATTTGGGGGCTTGGTCAAACAAATACTCTGGCTAGTTAACCACCGTTGGCAGCACCAACATGTTTTGCTTGGTGGACAGAACCTGTGTCTAAATGTACCTATTGTTCAGTTCATGTCTGAGGCATGAGAAGGTGATCTTTCTGTTCATACCTCTCCAGGAATCATTGGCAAATGGTGCTGTGTTTGTACCAGACTCAATCAATGTCCTTTGATTCTGTAAAACTTGCTCTGGTGTTTTGGCTCTATACAAATTGAGGATTGTGCCTCCTCCAAATCAGTTTGGAGCCTGGTAGATCATCTTAGCCCGAATGCAAGATGTTGGTGTCACATGGTGTCACCGTTACAAGGTGATGACTTTGCTCTTAGCACTCAGCAAGGAAACCGGCAAACAGGTACACTCAATTACTTCTGAATGAAGCTGCGTTGAAAGTCGGAATGAAAGGAATCCGAACAAAACGAAGTGAGATTAATAACTAAGGACAGGTGGTGACAGTGATGAGGGGTCATGGTCAGGGTGGAGTCGGAACAAGGGGAGCCAAGGAGGCAGGAAACCAACAGAAGGCACCTATCACATGAGAATTAAAAGAGAGAAACTAATAGAAAGCGAGAGAAAGAATAATGAAGCCCATGTAGAACCTCTGTCCAGTGTTTGTGTGTTTGTGTCTGTATGTGTGTGCGTGTGTGTGATGTTTTATTTAAGGCCATTGCCGCAGAGCCGCAGCCTGAACGTGACTAACATGATTATGGGGTTTCTGCCCGTCATGGTCCAACACACACACACACACACACACACACACACACACACACACACACACCTATTGCGCCCCCCCACACACATATTCCCACTCCCCCGCCCCCCCACACACTTACACACACACACACACACACACACACACACACACACATATTACCCCCCCTTCTCACACACAAACACACAGGCACAAACACGCACGCTGGTGCGGTGTGCACAGCGGAGAGATGAAGAATGTGTTGTGTCTTATGGAGTGTGAAAAGACTGAAACTCAAAGACAGCAGGATAAATGACCTTCTGCCATACACCCGTATGCATGCACACACACACACACACACACACACACACACACACACACACACACTCTCAAAGTTCTCCAAAAAGTAGAATTCTCTCTATTAACGCATGCATCATGAACAGTGCAGGACAGAAAATACATACATACACACACAGATATACTACACAGAGATACTACACAGAGATACTACAAACAAGTTTCAGGTTGCGTTAGATTAAGAAATGCAGTGTTTTTGACCAAATAAAAAATGGGCATAAAAGCTGCAGCAAAAATAAACATAATTATAACACATTTTTTGAATGATTCTTGTGGTTTTTGCATTTTAAATTCTTACAAATAGTCAAATTCCTTTGCAATTATAATTAGGGACCCTCATCTAACGACGTTGGAAGTTATGGGTTTTGGAGATTTAGTTGATTAAAATAAAATAAAGTGAACTGAAATAACAAAGTAACATAAAATGAATAATCAAATGAATGCATTAAATAATTAAATAAAATAATTACTATGAATTAATTAATAAATAAATAAACAAAAATAAAAATCATGTTTGTAATGGATGAAAGAATGAATAGAAATGAATATAAAAATATAATAAAAAATAATTGGTAAATAAAAAAGAAAGAAAGAAAGAAAAAAAGAAAGAAAGAAAGAAAGAAAGAAAGAAAGAATTATGTTTATATGAATGAATGAAAAAATAACATTTTGTTTTTTTGTGCGTCTTGCACAAACTGTCATCACAAAGTTGGAGGCACATAATCGTATAGGGCGTAATTAGTACATTAATTTGCTAACACCCTTGTGGTTGAATGTTATCTCACTAATCTCCACAAAATTTGGTGGAACATCTTCTTAGAAGAATGGAGCTTATTATAACAGGAAATGGGGACTATTCAATTCTAATGCAACATAATTAATTATATTTCTTTGCGGGATTCAAGGCTGAATGAGGTCATTTTATTAGCAGGTTTGTCTACTGTGTACCTTGATTAGTAGCTAGCATACAAAATACACATAACAAAGATCAAACAAATGCTAGCTTGAACTTTGAGGACAAATCGAATGTGTACGAGTGAAAGGCAAAACTGATTTCTGATTGGCTGTATCTACTGCTCAGTATCTGGCTCTAGTTTGACAACTACTATTTCGACCAGAAAAGCACAAAATTGGAAAAATTGGACACAATACGTGCCAACAGAGGGCAGCAAAAGGCTCACAGTCACAGGGACACTGACCTTCAAAATTCTGTGTGCCACAAGACATCATCCTGTGTACACCGGGAGCTGTGCTACGGGTGGTACACTCACTTCCGCCCCCACCATACTCGCCAGATTTGGCCACTGACTTTGCCCTCTTCCCAAAGATGAAAGTCGCCGTTTAGACGCCGTTTTGCACAGCGATCCAGCGCGAATCACAGAAGGTGCTCAAACACTTTGAAAAGACTTCCAGGACATAATCCAGAAGTGGCAGGAACGCTGGAAGCACTGTATTGCTGTCCAAGGGGACTACTTTGAAGGTGATGGTGGCTGCAAGCACAAACATAGATAAATAAAATACTTTCTAAAGTGAAATCGATGAAATTACAGAGTGAGAACAGAAACTCTGAGGACTTGGATTTGGACTGTAGATAATATCCACAGTCTGCTACACTGACTCAGGACTACAGCTTGCATTCGATCACTATCACTGCACAACTCAACGTAGTTTTTCTGTAATAAATGGACATTCGGTGCAACCCAGATTAGGATGGGTACCCTCTTGAGTCTGGTTTCTCTTTCTCTCTCGTTCGAGTTAAACATGCTCCTGAGGTTCCCGTGACCACCCTTCCTGCCCCTCTCCCCTCCGTGGATCTCCCCACTTCGTCCAGGCCTGCCTCTGGATAGTGTTCTCTTCAACTGGAGGCCACTTTGTTTAGCTGGGGACGGTTTCTCATCAACGCCTTGGGTGGTTCCATGAAATTCCTTATGTCGTCTCTGGGAGTTTTTCCTCACCATAGTCGCTAACTCTTCAGGAACAAACTTACACATAAAGAACATCTTATTCATTCTTTATCCCCACATTGTCTGTGTAAATCTGCTTGGAGACAATGTTCATTGTTAAAAGTGCAACACAAATAAAAATGAATTGAATTTAACTTTCTTGTAAACAGAGCTAGTCGTGAAACCTTTCGAGACCACCTCCTATCTTGTTGTCCAGTTTGATTTGTGAAAGTTTTAAATCTGCATTACCGTAGGATAAGAGAAAATGATACAAACATGGTTTAGGAGGACCCGATCGGAAATTCGTCAACGTGTCCTCATTTGGCATTTAAGTTGACTGTTACCGTAAGAACCGAAAGTTTGCAAATGTCAAAGTGGTCCAAACAAAGGTAGAAAGCAATCGGTGAACTATTTCCTTTCTCAATAAGCAGCTAAATCGTCTTCCAGAATCTAGAATTTGTTTACAGGGTTCTGCTATAGTATTAGTTTTCAGTTACATTGCTAGGTCCATATCAGGACTGTGTGACTCTAGATGAACCATAACCAGACCTTTTTGCTTCTGTGTGTGTGTGTGTGTGTGTGTGTGTGTGTGTCGCCCCGTCTAGAGGTCTAAGATCGCAGTGTATGAGAAGATGTGGTCGTATATGAAGTCGGCCGAACCTTCCGTGTTCACAAAGACGACGGTCGAGGGCGTGTCCCGGGTGCGCAGGTCGAAGGGGAAGTACGCGTTCCTGCTCGAGTCCACCATGAACGAGTACACGGAGCAAAGGAAGCCGTGCGACACCATGAAGGTCGGAGGGAACCTTGACTCCAAAGGCTACGGCATCGCCACGCCCAAGGGCTCGCAGCTAAGGTGGGTGGAGTATTATAACATCCAGCCAATCACAGAGCTGTTATAGTATTCCACCCACCCTGGTGGCCCTGCCCACTTTCTTTCTCTCTGTGTGTCTTTTTTTATCTATCTATCTATCTATCTATCTATCTATCTATCTATCTATCTATCTATCTATGTTTTTCTTTCTTTCTCACCCATCTGCTTTACCACTGCTATAACACCAGCCAATCATAGTGCTGTTATTGCATTTCACTGACCAATCACAGAATCTCTTTTTACTGTTGTTGTATAGCCCCGCCTACTTCATCGTCTCACCTCAGGTCCTTTTCCTCATTCATATCTCTTGCTGTCTGTCTGACAAACCAGGTCAAAGGTCATTCACCGAAAGAGGATGGTACTGTGGAAGCAATAGTGTGTGTGTGTGTGTGTGTGTGTGTGTGTGTGTGTGTGTGTGTGTGTGTGTGTGTGTGTGTGTGTGTGTGTGTGGGAGAGAGAGAGAAAGAGAGAGAGACAGAAAGAGAGATGCAGTTTTCTTCACAGGGCCTAAACCTAAACTGCTCCTTATTTATCACTCTCTTTCTTCCTCTCACTCTCACTCCCTCTCTTTTTCTCTGAGCCTCGATATGTATCTCCCTCTAGTTTTCTCTCTCTCTCTCTCTCCCTCTGTCTGTTTTACTCTGTTTCTCTTTTTCTGTATATCAAATCAAATCAATCAAGATGGATGGATATCTGGATGTCAGTTCATCTTCCTCCCCCTCTCTCAGTATTTCTAAGTGTCTGTCTGTCTGTCTGTCTCTCTCTATCTCTCTCTCTCTCTCAGTATTTCTGGGTGTTGACTCTGTTTTGCTTTCTTCCTATTTTTTCTCTCTTGCTTGCTCTCAGAATTTCTGGGTGTCTGTCTTTCTGTATTTCTCTCTCTCTCTCTCTCTCTCTCTCCCTTTGTATTTCTGGGCGTCTGTCTCTCTTTCTTCCTCTTTATGGTTCTCTCTGTCCCCCTCTCTGTCTTTCTTTGCATTTTTGGTGTCTGACTCTGTCTGTCTCTCTCTATGGGTGTGTGTCTCTCTTTTTCTCTCAGTATTTCTGGATGCCTTCGGAATATTGTCTATATTTATTTCTCTCTCTCTCTCTCTCTCTCTCTCTCTCTCTCTCTCTCTCTCTCTCTGTCTATGTCTCTCACTCTCTCTCTCTCTGTCTATGTCTCTCACTCTCTCTCTCTCTCTCTCTCTCTCTTTCTCTCTCTCTGTCTATGTCTCTCACTATTTCTCTCTCTATCTCTCTCTCTCTCTGGTTCTGTCTGTGCATGCAGTCTAATAAAGATTATTAATGCTGTTGAATAGAACAGTGTATTGCCAGCGCCCTCTGGTGGTAAATATGACATAATACCGTTTATCGATAGACACGGATGCACAGAGACTCATGAAATGTGAAAAACACCAGAGGTATCGGAACTGTTTTCCTATACACCCAGCCCCTGATAATTCACGGTTCGAAAAATTCATGGGTTCTCATTCGGAACCTAACTAACAGTAAGTTGCGGATTATTTTAAAATTTGTGGGACCGAATGTTCAGGAACGTTAGGAATAACATCTTACACTTAGTTTTCACAAACAAATATCATGAAGAAAAAAATTGAAAACACATTATTGCATTAAAGTGACATAATGTCTAGATGAACTTACTAAGGTACCTGCTGGAGTGCGTCCAAAATATCCGGATTTTCGGAACTCGTTCTAAGACCCCCTCGAGTTCCGGGGGACCGCTGTAACCTTATTTCACAAAATCATATTTCTGAGAAGCCACAAATAGAGTTATAGAGGCATGGAGATGCAGCCCCTGAGTGGGAGGTAAAGAAATGAAATTCAGTGAGGACTGCGTCAAATTACAAATAAAAATCTGAGAGGAACTCAGTGTGTGTGTGTGTGTGTGTGTGTGTGTGTGTGTGTGTGTGTGTGTGTTCTTTACTTCGACGACTCCATTATGTCTCCATGACCCCAGACATTAAACTCAATTTCCAAGCACAGTCACCTCTGACCCTTTACACAGCGTATAATAAACTTTCCTGAACCCGGGTTTTGACCTTTGACTTGCGAAGTCATCACCACTCCTTCCTCCTCAACACCATCCTCATAGCGCTGCAGAGCCCGAATCCGTTCCTCCATCTTTCTTTTCATTTCAGCAGGGCAATCAGGCGGTGGTTTGACTGTGAAACCTTTCAGTTGTGTCCCAAACGCTACGATTCTTTGATAGTTTGACCAGAACGCTCTGTTGTAATGCATTGCTCTTTTAGCAACACTTTAGAGTTAGCCTCATTTGTTATGCTAACCGACTATCGACTAGCCGGCACGATACTGTGCATTAACATCTCGAGCACTAGAGTCTCAAGCACTCGCTCTAGTGAGGAACTGGTGTTTGGGACACGGCTTTTAATCTGTGTTCAGTTTCACTTCACTTTTTGCTCTTTTCTTCGTTCAGCAAATTGATGATAAATGTGTTCCTGGGCTGAGGATGTGGACCGAGAGAGTGAGAAAGTGAGAGAGAGAAAGAAAAATGGATGCTACCTCGGTTTTGACTAACCAAGCTTACTCCCATCTTCTTCCTTTTTTTCTTTTCCTCCCCTTGCTCCTCTTTGCTCCTCTCGTCCTCCCCCTGAATCCCTCCCTATCCTCTTTGTTCCTATGTTCCTCCTCCTTTCCTCCTCATCTTGTCCATCCCCTTCTTTCTATCTTGCATCCCTTCCTCTTCTCGTCCTCTGACCTGTCCGTTCTCTGTACTCTTCTTCTTATCTCTTTTCCATTTCTTCTCTCTCAATCCTTTCTCCCATCGTTCCACTGCCTTCCCCGCCCATATTTTTTCCCTTCCTTCTCCCGTCTCGTGCTGTAAGCCTTCCCTCTTCCCAACTGTGTGTGTTACTGTATGTTAATGTGTGTAACTGAAGAAACGCTGTGAACCTGGCAGTGCTAAAGCTGAATGAACAAGGCCTGTTGGACAAATTGAAAAATAAATGGTGGTACGACAAAGGCGAGTGTGGCAGCGGGGGCGGAGATGCTAAGGTTAGCCACCGTTTTGCGCCCCGGAAAACGAGCGCTGACGGATTTCAACGTGACGTAAAAGAGACTTCTGCCATGAAGACGAACGCACGACACACATTGGAACAAAAATCGGGACAAAAAACAAGATTTCTTCAGTCAAATTGTAGACTTTTTAAGACCATTTAAGAATTTCAATCACACACACACAAATATGTTGTAAGCAACCGGTTTTAACCGATCCCTAAACTATATTTGCACTTCCACTTAACCGGAAAAAAAATCTGTGGAACGTCTGTGGAACAATCCACGAGATTCGCGCTGATAACAGGAAGCTGATTGGCTGTTGCGTGTTGGTCTCATTTGTAGTCGTAATACAGCGAATGATATTTGGACAAGCGAAAGAAAAAATACACCACCACACAAACAAGTGCTGAAGTAAGCGTTTCTATAAGTAGTGTTACATGGACATCGGAAAATTAAGACCTTTTTGAAATAATTTAAGACCTAGAACAGCGAAGTTAACACTTTTTAAGACTTTATTTTTTTTTGTTTAGTTTTTTTTAGACTTTTTGGTTAAAAACTTTTTCGCAGAAACCCTGAAGCTTAACAGATAGCTATTACGCTAATGCATTGTATAAATATAAACAAATGCCGAACAATTGTGGTTACGTGACAATGCCCGAGCTTGCATTTGATTGGTCAAGTTTACTTCAAGCGTCAATTTTATCATTACTGTAGAAATCAAATAGAGTCCAAATTATACTTCAAAAAACTACTTCAAACTAACAAAAGTCGCACTAAAATAAAAAAACGATGTTTAGGGTACATGTGTTAGAATTGACATTTTACGATCAGTTTTTCATTGGAGGGACTTACAAATGTATTTAATTTGATTAAATCGGACTTCGTTAAGCTCAAACAATCGCAAGTGGGGAAAAAATAACAACACTAATAAACAATTCCATTCTACTCTATATTCTATTTTATTTAGTTGTATTTGCAGACCGCTGTTAACAATTGCCCAGAAGCAGCTTTAAAAAAAATTAAAAACATAAACAAGAATTACAATTTTACATTCATAAATGTCTTGCTAATGATTGAGCCAAAAGTGGAAAGCAAAAAACTCCCTGAGACTTCATGAGGAAGAGACCTTGAGATACACCAAATGTCCAATCAATTAACTTCCATCATTGTTATGGTTATCAACTGTTCATTGATGGACACGAGTGAAAAACGTGGCAGTTGTAAACCATTATAGTAGAACTTTCAGTTCTGGTCTACATCCTTCTTGGTTTTTGGGTGGAATTAACCATTTCACTCAAAAAACTCCAGATGTTCAGACCGTGTGAGGGCAGAGTGACCGTGAAAACGAGACAAAACAACAGTCGACAATGTCAAAATATTTTCCTCAGATGTATCAGTCACAAGGACAAACATTTCACCTAAAGATGCCGAGTTTAAAAACCTGCATAAAATAAAACGAAGGGTCAAAAATGTCAGGCACAACGTTTATTTTTCTTTACCATGGCAGAATGTGCCTTTTACACAGTGACAGAGCGAAGGTCTGGACACACACATGTCTGTAGCCCTGACTAACTCGGACTGACATCTACACACAAACACACACACACATGTTGTCTAATACGAGCCCTGCATACACGTGTATTGTGCAAGCGTCGCTCTGTCACTTCCTGTTTGTGTGTCCTGTTGTGTATAATAACATAAGATAACATGGCGTGTGATGTTATTTATGTTATTCCCCCGGTGAAGAACCCAAGTAAACCTCGCAGTATTGAAACTGAGTGAAGCAGGAGTCTTAGACAAACTGAAAAACAAGTGGTGGTACGATAAGGGCGAGTGTGGACCCAAGGACTCGGGAAGTAAGGTCAGTCGCTGCGACCACAGGAAACAACAACAAACTTTGCAATTTTGTTTTGTTTTTAATTCGAATAAGTTCCTTAGAGGAATAATGCATTTGTGAGAGAGAAAGACAGGAACTAAGAAAAAAATTGGACTGAAGTGTGAATGAGAAGGAAAGAAAAATCGTGCAAAGATCATGAAAAAAAAAAATTAAGGGAACCCAAGACGAAGTAGGATATATATATATTTTTTTCTTATTTTATGAAAGAAAAGAAAATCGTCACAAAAAAAAATAATGTATGAAGGTATAAAAGAGAAAAAGAATTAATAGAAAACAAAATTGGAACAAGTGATTCGAAGCTGCTGACTGGTCGCTTGCTGTTACACACACTATGACATCATCACCTTGCACTTCGAATTCAATTTTTTTCTTGCAAACTTAATATTGTTATTGTTGGGGGCAAACATTTTCAAAACTATTATTTTTAGTGATTACAAAAAGTGTGAATTAATCAGCACCAATAAAATTTAATAAGTGTAGCTAATAAGTTAGATAGTAGGTTAGTTAGTTAGTTAGTTAGTTAGGTAGGTAGGTAGGTAGTTTGTTAAAAACAGGCAAATCTCAATGCTATAAAAAAGAACGCTAAAATAAGTGAAACCTAATAAATCAATTGGACAGAAATAGAAGAAAACCAATCAAAAATCACAAATGCAACAATCCAACATGGCCGCCCTTAGAGACATTTACAAGTGTCATAAATTCAACCAGAGGAGGAAGTTGGTTTGTTCAAAAAAACAAGGAGTATTAATGTTTCTTGCACGATAGGCCATATAACAAATTGTACAAACATACAGTACAATATTGTTCTTTTTAGATATTTTTTTGTCATGTCAGGAATTTAGCATTTAAAGAACAGTTAATTACTCAGTTAACCATAAATTAACCAACAAACCTGATGAGTATTACGATGTATGATATCGAGTTTTATGGTCGATAAATCTGTATGATTTGAATAAGGAATTGTTCAGAGTGCCAGATCTGATCAATTATAAAAAAAAAAAAAATACTTAATGAATTATGATTATATATAAACTCTTTATGTATAAAAAGTGTACACCTTTCACAACATGTCCCTTACACCGATTTCCTCCACCCCTCTCTCTTCTGCCGTTGACGTGGGAACATCTCAGGACAAGAGTTCTCAGGCACTGAGCCTGAGCAACGTAGCGGGCGTGTTCTACATCCTGGTGGGCGGACTCGGCCTCGCCATGCTGGTGGCGCTAGTCGAGTTCTGCTACAAGTCACGGGCCGAGGAGAAGAAACGGGCGGACGAGTGGAAGCAGAAACAAGCCGAATCGGCTGAGCTGAACTTCAGTCCGGTGCCCAGCCCGAGCCCGAGCGTGCAGAACTTGGCGACCTACAGAGAAGGGTACAACGTGTACGGTTCGGACGGCATAAAGATCTAAAAGGTAAGAATCTCACAATATCTACGACATTGCAGATTTACTGCGTTCTGACTCCGCCTTTTGTCCTCCTTTCTCCTCTAGAGTTCGCCTTCGCCCTAGCCGTGAGAGACTCCTAAAGGCAAGGGGGACAAGGAATTCGTTTATGGATTCCGGCCCCAAGTTCCCATAGCAACCAAAAAACCTCACGCTGTGCCTTACGTCGATCTCCTTCGTGCTGACGAAACCATGCTTCTTGCACCTCAAACGGATTGTAAAGACGAGTACATAAACTAATGGACACGCACCGAGACAGTGCGTCCACAGGAATCCGGGGCGGAGGATGACGCATCGACAGGATTTCTTGACGCCTTAACGTAACGACATCATCACCCCCCCCCAAGCCCCGTCCAATACGAAAACACCCAGAAGACCGGAAAACTGTCAGACTGTATCCAGTTCCAACCTTTATATTTATTCGGTTATGACATGTAGTCTCCTGAGAACAAACGCTCCATCCAGGTCCAGATGCTAGCATTCATGACTAGCTAATTTAATCCCGCGTACCCCTCAAACATAGTGTTTATTTCAGGTGCACATTTCACTGATCCAACTTTATCGAACGCTAGCGGTTCAGACCCGGCCAGACGATGCAGCTCGAATGCAGTAGCATATTAGCGTCGCTAACTAGCAATTTATTTAAAGCAGGAAAAAAATTGTAGTCCCATAGTTTAACATCTGCTAATTGATAAGAGAGTAAATTTTCTTTTATTTTTTTTTTTTGAAAATAATTGAATAAACAGTAAAGTCGTAACAGGAAGTACAAGACCATGTGCACATACATGCTTTAACCCCGATGTAAATAAGCGTAGACACAGATTCCACTCGTTTTTGGGTAAAGACTCATCGCAATAATGAATATAGGACACCACAAAATCTTTTATATGCACCCTTGTAAAAAAAAACCTAAACAAAACAAAACAAAAAATATATATAAAAGAAAGAGAAAGAAAAGAAAGAAAGAAAAGAGTGCAAAGAAATCTAGAGACTTACCAACTAAAAGAGCACCACAATGTGTGTGTAAGTGAGTCTGAGTGTGTATGTGAATGTGTGTGTAAGTGTGCGAGACAGTCTAGAACATTTGTTCTGTTTGATACACGTCAGTTCCGCTACGATTTTCAATGCTTTTTCCCATCAACTGAATCCACTCAGCCATCTTCAGCCACCTCTGTTCCACATTATTAGCTTGAGGGGGGTTTAGTGGATATGTTTATTAGAGCACAAATTACCCAGAAATCAGTGCTACAATCAAGCACTGCTTCCGTTTGAAAAAGGTGGATTACTTACAGGTTTATGTACTATGTAACCTGTGAGAGTTAAGTGCTTGACTCTAGATGGTGTTGCTATGGAGCCAATCATGGGAACATTGCAGAAAACCACCCGGGATGGAATTCTAGTCCCTCACAGGTCACATCCACCTAATTATCTGTTCGTAGGAGGTGACAAGAAAACAGAACCTTAGCTTAGCTTAGCTTAGCTAAGTCAGGATTGGTCAGCAATTGGTCAGCAGGCTCCTGATGTACACATCAACCCCTCAGAAACTCCTATTTAGAAACTTTTGTATACTACTCAAACACTTAAACAAGGCTTGTTCTTGTCATGTATACATTCAAACGCTCAAAGCACAGGTTCAGCCATGTATCAGATTGAGAAAGGTTTAGTAGAAACAGAAGTCCATAACATAAGAGGCCATCAGTGGTGGACGAAGTACACAAACCATGTTTTTGATAATATAAAAATTAAATTCCTCCAGTAAAAGTGCTCCCTTTAAAGTAAAAATACAAAAGTTGAAACACATTTGATTTGATGCACTGGTTTGTTGGTTGGTGTCATTGCTGGAAGACTGGAAGGTAGTTTAATGCTCCTCCTTTTTGCTAGCACAGATACACTGGAGTTTGATAGCGCTGAAAAAAAATATAGATCAAGAACTTTCCTCTCCTAGGTCAACGTTTTCAGCAAAGTTCGACATGAACAAGAGATCCAACATAACAGCAACATAAGTGGAGATGTTTGGACCATTTGGACTGATCAATGATCGACTAGTTAACAATTTATGGGTTACTAGCGAGATTAGCTTGAACATTTAAGAGAGTTTAGATGAGCAAGGAGATGAGCGAGCCGAACAAACACTGCATTGCATCCCGGTAAAATCCCGCTACAGAAAATCAAGACCCACTCAACTATTAATACTGATATTTGATTCGTTTCTGGGTGGTCAAATCTTTCAAAAGCGTCCAGTTTTTCCTTATAAACTGTCCCAGGTTACAATTTCTTTCAAATGAACTTACAGACTCTTGAATAATGATCAAAACTCCTTCATGGGATTTGTTATAAATGACATCTGCTAGGTTGAAATATTTTCTCTTGATGTGAAACACAAGTTTAAAACCTTGAATGAAGTGCTTATTCGCTGGTAACTCGCTCGATAAAATGTGCTTATTACCTAGTCAGTTTATGGTAAATTGGTCTTTAGCAGCCGAGCTACAACGATTAGCCAGCCATATAAAAATACGCTGTAATTCATTTCAGCTAAATTGTCTTAGCTACTGAAGGTTACACTTTACACACTCCTAGCGTTGTCTATTGCAAGTGTAGACGTCTAATAGGCCTGGCGACTTTCCTGCTTCCAAATCCTGAGGAAAAGGTTCTATGAAAAGCGTATTGGGACGTTGTGTACATGGCCGTATTGTATTTTTTCTGTTCATTGGGCTCATTTTACATTTCACGTTCGATTTCTTTTCTGGTTTGCTCAAGAGATATAAATAAAGAAGAGTTTGAATAATAAAACAATATTTTGCTGTGGTTGATGGTGGTTATTGAGGAAAAATCCGGGTCTGAGTTGTAAAGACGATATTGCATTTCGTCCTGTTTTAAATCTCTGTTGATTGTAATCATGTCATTTGGCTAGTTAGCTAAGTGTGCGCTAAAATGCCTAGCTAGTAGCTAGTAGTAGCTAGTAATCAGGGATTGAAAAAAAACATTTGGGACTTGCCTATGAAGTTCCTGGCCATTTAAAAATACCCACAAAAACAGAAATAAAACAGATTAATAAATTCATATACAATTCACTCAGGCTCAGTTTAACACTTAACATTAAAAAATCTTTTTTTCTTTTTTCTTAATTGTTTAAAAAGGCATTCCTTTTCACCCTGACGTTAGTTACCCCAAGCAAGCATCGCCATATTATTCAGTTTTCGGTGTCTTCACTATTGCTTCAATGCGAATGAACCATGGCGCTATGTACTTAAGTAAAAATAGAGCTACTGCTCCCTATAAACTTTCACTTGTGGAAAAGTACAAAAGTATTTGTCTTCAAATGTACTTAAGTATCTAAAGTGCTATGATTTACTATACCTATAATGTTCCTATTATGTTTTTTTATCACAAGAATCTTTACTTAATCAACACAGCTCATGTGAAAAGACTCGAATGTGACTCTCAGCTCACTGATCTATTAATAGAATGATATTAAGACTCGAACACTAATATCAAATTATCATGATATCATGTAAATGAGGTCACGTGTGTTGTGGCGAGTTCGAGTCTGGAGTTTCTTCGTCATTTATTTCTCTCTAAATGCTTTGCTGGATGTTGAACTGATGCTGAACTGGATGTTGTTGATCAGTAGATACAACAAGCGCCGATCCAATTAAGAACAATCGGTGACCTGGTTTGTCCAGTTTAATTTTCCTGACTGATTTTGCAAAAATATAGTAATATATATAAGTAAGTTATCTGACTTTGAAATATGGAAATACTTCAGTAAAGTACAGATACGGCAAAACCCCACTTAAGTACAGGAACGAAATACATTTAGTTTGTCACTGTCCATCACTGTATATCATAATGACTCACAAGTTAATACCAAATTCCCCAGCGACGAGAATTTATGAAATTTAGTAACCCGCTATATTGGGTTGTGATTTGGCAGCATTAGGCCTTCAGACTGCGTGAACAGCCAAAATGCTATTGAGGTGAGGGCATGGAAGACAGTTTAATGTCACATGCCCTACACCATGGCAAGATTGATGTAAACAAATGGTCTTCATGGAAGAATTGCAGCCAAAATGCCAGACATGGAAACACCTCTAAGAGATTCTCGACACAAAAACAGGAACTGAGTGCAGACTAATGGCAGCAGGTGCTCAGGATTGATGAGTAAAATCTGAAATATTTGTCTGTATTGGAGGTTAGTTGTTTGCCAGAGGGCTGGAGAGCGGAACAATAATAAGTGAAGCATGGTGGTGGGTTCTTTGCAAATTCGGGGCGAGGAGAATTAGTCAGGATTAACGGTGTCCTCAAAAGTACAAACAGATACTTCTCCATCATGCAGTACCATCAGGGAGGCGTCTGATTGGAACCGAATATATTCTGCAGCAGAACAATGACCCCAAATATACAGACAGTACTTAGACCTGACATAGAAAAGTGTATTGAGAGTAAAATATATTATTATATATTAGAGGAAAACATGAAAGAAGACATGCAGAATAATGCGTTTGATTAACAGGACTTCTGTTTGAAATACATTATTTATAAATCTTTATTCCACGCTCCGATCCAGTAGGTGGCGCTAATGCGCCCTAAAGTCAGTTTACTATGGACGAAAAGGACTCCCCGTGAAACGCTTCCGGGTTCGATTCTGCGCATGCGTAACAGACACGTGCGTCTATCCCGCTGTATTTTTGGGGGAAACCTGGATTAAGTCACGTGATTTTTTGAATGTAAACATTGCAGACACGTGTGATGTTCTGTGATTAAGCGCCGATGTTCAGGAAGAACTGTTACGCATGATCGCGTGCAGAACTCGGTGATGATGTAACGCTGTGTTACTGCCGGTAGACGTGAACACACGGGAACACATACGTGAACGCTCGAGAAGCGTTACTGTGTGGCGGCTCATGGAAGGCGCGCGCTGGGCGTTCCGGTTCGGCGCGTGGAGCCCGAGCCGGGCGGAGTGGATGCTCGCCGCGCGCTGCGTTCAGCCCGAGGAGAGAGAGAGGATCAACCAGTTCATGTTCACCAAAGACGCCAAAGCAGCCATGGTGACATCTTTATTCTGTCTATCTGTCTATCTATTCTGTCTGTCTGTCTGACGTCTGTCTGTTGATCTGTCTGTGTCTCGCTATCTGTGTGTGTGTCTGTCTGTCTACGCCAAAGCAGCCATGGTGACATCTTTATTCTGTCTATCTGTCTATCTATTCTGTCTGTCTGTCTGACGTCTGTCTGTTGATCTGTCTGTGTCTCGCTATCTGTGTGTGTGTCTGTCTGTCTGTCTGTGTCTGTCTGTCTGCCTATCTATCTATCTATCTATCTATCTATCTATCTATCTATCTATCTATCTATCTATCTGTCTGTCTGAATCTGTTGAGTTGTCTGTCTGTCTGTCAGACTGTCTGTCAGACTGTCTGTCTGACTGTCTGTCTGACTGTCTGTCTGTCTGTATCTGTTAAATTGTCTGTCTATCTGTCTGTCTGAATCTGTTGAGTTGTCTGTCTGTCTGTCAGTCTGTCTGTATGTATTTGTTAAGTTGTCTGTCTGTCTATTGAGTAAGGTGGTATTTTGTGTGTGTGTGTGTGTGTGTGTGTGTGTGTGTGTGTGTTTGTTAAGGCTGGCCGTCTGTTGATCAGGAAGCTGGTGTCCGTGAAGACGGGTCTTCCATGGGACGAGTTCCGCTTGGACCGGACGAGCAGAGGGAAGCCCTACGTGGCCCATCCTTCCCCCGAAACAAGCTCCGTCCCCTGGAGCTTCAACATCTCTCACCAGGGCGACTTTGCCGTGCTGGCGGCGGAACCCGGGAGGCAGGTGGGAGTGGACGTGATGAAGACCACCAGACCAGGTAACACAACGAGATACTGAGACGGACCAATGTCTCGAATCTCATTCACAGAGACCTGAATGGTAACAATAATGTAACACTCACAAGATTCTAAAATGGTGTTATTTTACATAGAAATGTGTGTCGATTTCTTTTATTTAGGTGAAGAAGTGAAGAAGAAGAGTGTGAAGCGTCAGTCCGTTGTAACTGAGGTGGTCTTGAAAGAGAGAGAAGGAGGGAGAGACTGTTTATAGCTTCTATAACGAGGTTCAGAAAAAGGCCTCAAAACGTAGCATTTGTGTACGAATGCGCAATAAATTATTATAGTCAGAGAAAACATTCGTAAACAATCAGGATTTCTTATCAATAAGAGCACCTCACGCCATATGAGGGTCTTCTACATGGATGCGGTTGTATGGCATTTTCCCTTCACTTCAGCATCCCAGACCCCCTCATCTCACCTCCATCAGTACCTGACTTTCATATTATTATACTCTTTACACAGACTGGTATCACTTTGAGGACAATTTTTCTTTTTTACTTTTCTTTTTATTATTTAATTAGAAAAAAAGACCTTTTTTCTACATCAAGCGAGGTTTTTTTTGTTTTGTTTTTTGGTGAATATATTCTATTTATGATGTTTTGAAAATAAAATTATTGTCAAATTCTGATTTATACAGGAAGACAATTTAAAAATCAGCAAGTGGTTATATTATGATAGCCATGTTGAATATATAAATAAACAATTTTAATAATTATTTATTCGCATTTTATTTACGGATACAAGAAACTTCGATCTTGTCTCTTGTGTTTATTATAAAATGAAAATGAAATTTATATTTAGAACAAAATGATCTTTATTGTAACCTGCAATTCCAGCGGTCGCCACTGGGTGTCAGGGTAGGACCTCAGTGTGTTTTTTTTTAATTTTATTTTAATTTTTTTCTTCCTCTCGTTTAAGGCAGATTTCATTCCCCTAATTTTGTACTGTATGGATAAAAATAAAACCTGACTCTACCAGCCACATGTAGTTCCTCCCCCGAATGACTCGGATGAACTATCAGGATGAATTGGAACTGCAAGGTTCCTAAATCTCCACAAGCAGATTCCAAAATCTAGTGGAACATCTTCCTGAAAGGTCTTGTCTCTTGTGTTTATTATAAAATTAAAATTTATATTTAGAACAAAATGATCTTTATTGTAACCTGCAATTCCAGCGGTCGCCACTGGGTGTCAGGGTAGGACCTCAGTGTGTTTTTTTTTAATTTTATTTTAATTTTTTTCTTCCTCTCGTTTAAGGCAGATTTCATTCCCCTAATTTTGTACTGTATGGATAAAAATAAAACCTGACTCTACCAGCCACATGTAGTTCCTCCCCCGAATGACTCGGATGAACTATCAGGATGAATTGGAACTGCAAGGTTCCTAAATCTCCACAAGCAGATTCCAAAATCTAGTGGAACATCTTTCTGAAAGGGTGGTGGATATTATATGAGTAAATAGGGACTAATTGTGGAATGGAATGTTTATAGGACTCATACAAACTTTTGTCCATATCTCTTTTAAGGAAAGCAAACCCTGACGATGATGATCGTGTGTGTGTGTGTGTGTGTGTGTGTGTGTGTGTTAGGCAGCAGCTCTGTGCCGGAGTTCTTCCGCGTCATGAAGCGCCAGTTCACCAATTTTGAATGGTGCACCATCACGTCCGCACAGTCCGAATGGGATCAGCTGCACCTTTTCTACAGACACTGGGTAACCATGGCAACAACACACGCGCAATGAGGAAGACTGACAAAATCAGTGTCCTTGAGTCTGTGATTCAGTAAAATTAATTTTAAATATTTTTTTTACATTTATACTGATCATCAAATCACTTTAGTACATCGAAATGTATATTATATAATATTCAGTCTAGATTGCATTCAACAACAAGGGCGTTGAAAGTCAGGTATTGATGAAAGTGAGGTGGAAGACTCCTAGTTTAAGTGAAGGGAGAATTTCCTGCTACTGCCTCCTGTAGTTTGTGGGGCAAAAACCACATATGCATGAGTCTGGCCTCCCAATACTTTTGTCTCTACTGTCTCTCTGCTATCAGAGATCTCCAGCTCTTGATAGTGCAGTTGTGTGCAGTTCCACTAGTGGCCACACGGTGTCAGTGTAAATCCGTTGCTGTGTTCCAGGAGGGGGATTTTTTTAGTAAACGAAGCTGAACGGTTTTATTGTGTAAGAAAAGATGAAGGAAAACATGCGTACAAGAAAAACACCACACTTACACATGAGTGAGGGTTGGAATACAACTACGCATTAAGGGAGCAATTTTTTTGCGACAGAATAAAAGAATGATAAGATGTGGAGACAATTTGGGAAATGTGTGTGTGTGTGTGTGTGTGGGTGTGTGTGAGATCTAAAAATGAGTTACAGGCTGATTGTTTTCATGCTGATTACTGTTGCCATGGTCATGTAATTTCATCACTTTCACACTTGACTCAGGGATGGGAGTGTGGTGTCATCTGGCATACACACATACACACACACATACACATGCATACCAAGCTATTGATCAGACAGTGTGTGTGTGTGTGTGTGTCTTAGGCTCTGAAGGAGAGCTTCATTAAAGCGATTGGCTCAGGCCTCGGCTTCAACCTGCAGAGGGCGGAGTTTCATATCGCGCCCATTCGGATGGAGGAGGGACGTGTCTCCTGTGAGACCAGAATGCACCTGGACGAGGAGGAAGATGAGGACTGGATATTTGAGGTGAGAAGACCGGAAAAGCACGTGTGTGTGTGTGTGTGATAAGAGATGATTGAAAACGTGTTGAGAAACACAGTGACTCTGATAAGACGTGATGAATGAGGTAGAACACTGTCCTTTTATCCAGAGCGTGAAAAATCTGTGCCAGTCGTTGGTATTTTATTTCCCCCTGCACTCTCAGTGCCACTACTGGGGCTGTCAATCATTTCATGGCCCTGCCCCCTTTGTGACAGCTCATGAATCTTAATGAGGCATCTTATCCAGTTTTGAAGCTTGAAGGACAGCACACACACACTCACACTTTCCCAGACTATCAACTGCACTTTGTTTCTGTCATTTATTTATTTTTTTTTATCTGTGTGAGAGAGGAAAAGAAAGAGAGAGGAAAGAGGGAAAGGTCGTGTGAACGTGACGAGCTGCACCCTTTGAAATCGTCTCTCATGAAAACCAGTGAAAACATCAGCTTTTTATTCTCATCCGTCTCCCGCTGCGAAACTCCTCTCCGTCTCACGTGGAGCATGTCCGCATCCCATCCCTCTATCTCTCTATCTCAATCTTTTGTTTTTTATTAAGTTTCATTCCTAATCTCATTTCTCGGTGTGTGTTCAACGATGCCACCGTTATTCCACACGCCGTAAAGTTGATACCGTTTTTTGCCATTTCAATTGATATACTTCAAAATATGGTTGGCACAGGGGGCGAATACTTATGCAACCGACATTCACCATGAAATTTTGCTCTCCGTCCTTAAATTTGAAGCTATAATTGGATTTAAAACATACAATTGAAGCAAATCGTATCCCGTTTTAGCGTCCGATCTCAATTTTTGTTCATGAACACCCACTCGAAAGGACCATCAGGGTTTACTTTGTTGTTTCTCGAACCCTTCTGTGACCCCCCCCCCTTCTCTCCCGTCCCTTGCAGGAGTGTTTGCTGGACGGGCACCATCACGTCGCGGTGGCGCTGGGAAAACCCGACAACGGCATCCCGAACGTGAGTGAAGGAAGCGAGCGTACGTGCTGTTCGCAGACTTCAGAGTTCTGGTTCACATGGGAATTTTTCTACATTCTCACAGGATGCTGGGAAACCCCGAGAGGCCACGCCGCATGGGTTCACTGTTCTGAGCTTCAGAGAGCTGATTGCGGAGGCCACGCCCCTCTCCGAAGAAAATCCCGCCCACTGGGAGAGTTTTCAGAGGAAACAGGAGGCACCGATGCGACAGAGCGAAGGATAGGGGGCCTTTTTTTTGTGTGTGTGTGTGTATTAAAGTACACCTGCTGAGTAACATGCGACTCTCTCATGGTTTCTGGTCTCTTGGATCAGTTTCTTCTCTTTCCTTCTCTCCAACACCGCATCCGTCTCGCTGAGCCTCTCGCACCTTCCCTGCTTTCGTCGCCTCCTTCTGACATTTAAGCAAAAAAAGTCTGCGCTGTGTGTTTTTCTCTATTGACTCTTAGTCGCATTGTGTTTTTCTTTCAACACGCACACACACGCACACACACATTGCACGTAGACATGGGAGAGGAGACAAAACACACACTCCTACAAAGACAAGGGTGCTCACCAGGACAGTGAAATGTGTGTGTGTGTGTGTGTAGTGCCTGTGTGTGTTTTCCCACCTCTTTTCCTCTCACATGAACACTTTTCCCCGTTACCACGGCAGCACAGCCTGTTAGACCGAGGTGACTGGAACACGAAGTGTGAGCCAACTCAACAATCTCATACACATGGAGTGTGTGTGTGTGTTGAGGCATGTTTCATCGAAGGCCACACACTTACTACAGCGCTCACTTAACGCTTAAGTATGCGCAAACACACACACACACACACACACACTGAGTGGTGTAACTGTATAGCACTCGGGCTGCCAGACTGATTGCAGAAGAAATTAATACATAAAATAGACCCTCGGTGTCCACTTTATTAGGAATACACACTACAGTCAAACATCAGATTGGAGAAACGGTGGTGGGATGGTTGGAGGTTATTTTCCTAGAGAACATTCTCTGAATTTTACACAGAGGGTTGCAAATAAAAATGAAATATATACAGTATATTTATAAATAAGGACTTTTGGAACAATGTAGGGGAAGTGGTAGCTCAGTGGTTAAGACCCAGTGATACTGATCAGAGGGTTGGGGGTTAAAGCCCTGGTTTCACCAAGCAGCCACTCTTGGGCTCCTGAGTAACCTTCTGTGCTCCACTGGTGCTGTATCATGGCTGACCCCATTGGACCTCTTTGAATATTTAAAGGTTTGTGCATGGAGTAGTTGGGTTCCTCTCAAGGTTTCTTCCTCGTAACATCTAAGGGAGTTTTTCCTTGCAACAGTCGCCCCCAGGCTTCATCATCAAAGATTAAACACACATCGTTTTCCTTTAATTCTGAAGTTCTGTAAAGCCGCTTTGGTCCATTGTGAAAAGCGCCATAGAAATAAACTTGGAAAGAATTTCACTGTGCTGTAATGTTTAAGTGACAAACGAAGGCTGTTCTATTCTTTTCCACCCTGTTGTCAGACTAAACATTATTGGAATTCTTCGGGAAGAATTCGTCTCATCGTGCTTGGAAACGCAGCGTCTTTTATGGTTTTAGAGAGACGCATTGACGTTCCTTTTTGTTTCTATGCAACGAACCGGGTCATGTGATCGAGACAGGAAGCTTTACAGCTTTACACGCTCTCGGCATTCAGGCAGTTCGTTTATCCGAACATTCTCTCTTGGAAAACTTGCACGTGAGATTTCTTGCGATCCAGTTTATTCCAAAAAAGTCCAATAGGATTTAGGTGCGGTGACTGGGCAGGCCGTTTCATAAGAGATATCACTCCAGATGTCTGTTTGCTCTCTATATAACACATCTCATCGTCTTGTGCAGTGAAGTGGTTTCCAATGAATGGAAGCAGCATGTATTTTATCCAGAACCTACTGTAAGGTGACAGTTTGATGAAAATTGATACTGTAAAATAACCCTTGTTTGTTGAATAGATACAAAAGGAACACGTGTCTCTCATGACTAGGTGTATGTGTGTATGTATGTTTGAGCCCAGTGAAACGCGGTGGTGGAAGCATACAGGGTTGCTACTCTACAACTGTCCCTGGGTATTATGGGAAACACGAATGAAAGGAAACATGAAAAGAGAACTGTGATAAAGGAGAATTGGATCTCATCAAAAATCTCGGCAAAATATTTTAAGCCATTAACGGTGCCTGCAGAGGTGTTTTTAACAAATCTAGATGTCACTATCAGGAAAATCTGCGATCCGGATCTAGCGTATTCATCTTTTCATCTCCAGCCTTCTGCGGAGAGCAAAATGACCGCCTTATGCGCTTCCTTATCACCTGCGCTGCTCTAGAACGTTCCAGATGTGTGATTTTTCTAGAAAAGAATAAAAACAAATATGTTTTGCCCTTCGTGATCGAGCGCATATCGCCGTTGATCCCTTCCTGACCCATCCCATAATATTACATTACGACACTAATCTGCTCATTACTCATTCATTACGTCCTCATCACCCTCGGCCAATCGGATTAGGCCGTGTAATTATAGATGCAGCAGCAGATAGTGGAGACTGCAGTAATGAAGCTCACTGACCCAGGAAGGGTGTGTGTGTGTGTGTGTGTGTGTGTGTGTGTGTGTGTGTGTGTGTGTGTGTGTGTGTGTGTGGTGGCGGAGTCGCTCACTCAACTTTTTAGATTTCATTTCCATATATTACTGTCATTTCCACCTCTGTCTCTCTCTTTTTTAATCATCAGTGCTGTCTGTCTCTGCCTATATTATAGACTTTGATCTAACACACACACACACATACACACACACACACACACACACACTATGTCCGCTGTGTAAATGGTTGCCCGAGGTCACAATAAAAAAAAACAGCCTGGCAGATGCTGGCGATCAAACATGCGAATTAACACACTGTTGTCCTCAGGGTGAGGACAACAAAGTCATGCCTAAGGATTAGCAGCAGCAAGCTAATTTAAAAACAAATCTTTATTGGATTAGCAGTTGTCTGCTAACACACACACACACTCGTACACACAAATCAAAAGCATTATCCAACACGTACCTACATAACAAACCACACTGTTAGCACGTCATGGTTCCGCTAACACATCTTATCACTGCGTTCTAATCAGAAGTCCAGGCAAGATTCTTTTCATCTAAATGCGCCTAGCTTTCAAATTATGTCCCATTTGGGGAAAAATCTGCTCCCTGAGCACTCATAATTCAGTTTCCTGAGCCAAAGGGAGTTTATCCGGAGCAGGAGACATCGCACAAGTTGTGATTTCTTCGTACCTCTATCGTAAGATTGACAAATAGTAAGTTGAACCATAGTAGCATTAGGACTACCTGTACTGCCAAGCTGCTACTGTTGGGCCCTTGAGCAAGGCCCTTAACCCTTTTTGCTCCAGGGGGCTGTTAAATTTTGGCAGCGGTCAACAAAGTTTGGTTCTCTCATGTTGGAGCGTATATTTTTTTCAGTGTTTTTGTTGTTAGCCAAATTTTAGCTTTAACATACACACACACACACACACACACACACACACACACACACACACACACACACACACACACACATAGTATCAGTGAAACTAAACATGGAGCATGAGGACAAAATATTCTTGTAAATGTTTTAAAGTAATTTTGGTGTTTAAAAATTTGGTAAATCATCAGGACACCCAACTGAACTTTTGTTATGTTTCCACACGGACGGTTTTAATCGCCGGATGTGTTCATCATAGTGGATTTTGGTGCTGATTTGAGAACAATTTTTTTTTTTTTTCCAGTTTTACATCTGAGTAAAGGAAAGACGTCGAGATGAAATGTGTGTTGCGTTGGAGGTTTTCCTCCAGTACACTACCCCATACTGATCACCATTCTTTAAGACTCCTGGGTAGGCAAGGAGTCTCGAGTTATGATATCTTCAAGTTACCATGAAGTCATCAGTAACTTATTCATCTAATTCATCCTGAGAAACAAGAATAAACCAGCGAGCTATAGCAAACGATAGCAGATGTATGTCAAGGATCATTTTCAGTACGTCTCATGGTTTTTAAACTCATTCCTACACACGCTGTTGAGCGGAGAGATGGATATTATTCTTGCTAATATGCAAAATTATTCTTCTCAACCACACACACACACACAAGCACCCAGAGAGACAGAGGGAAAAAATACGCTTTAGGTGCATGCGTAGTGTTTAAATATTCCAAGCACGCAGTCCAGACCTCGTTGTTACCATGCCAACAGTCAGCCTGTTCTCAACCAGGTCCTCTCCATCTGCCGGCCCGCAAGCAGACAGACATACATACGCAGACACACACAGCTAATATAGCATTTGTTTTGTCTAGTGTGTGTGTGTGTGTGTGTGTGTGTGTGTGTGTGTGTGTCTACATGGGTTCCTGGGGTTTATCCAGCAGGGATACACACACTTACTTATACACACATACACTTATGTAGGATATCTACAAGACGCACACAAACACACACACAAACACACACACAGATCATTAGCTATAATTACAACTCAGTTACATTTTTTTAATCTTATTAGGCCGATTTGAGCATGGAAACATGTTTGTGTCGCATTGTCTAGTTGGCATTTTGCTGTAAGCTAAATCATGTGACTTACAAGAGCCCTTTAACAGCAGGTAACCACAGACTAGAGTGGCACTACACACTCACACACTCACACACTCACACACACACACACACACACACACACACACACACACAGACAGAGACACACACACAAACTTCCCCATCTGCATTTTTTAAGCAGGTATCACCAAATTACAGTCTCTCTCTTTCTTTTACACACACACACACACACACACACACACATACACACACATACACACACAGTATAAAGCAGTATAAGTGTCATACACTAGGTGTGAAGGCTATACATCATTTTATTGACACTGTGGAAAAAAAAATATTAATTGGTTTCATTGTGGTGTAATTGAAAAGTTCGGTTTAATTGACAGGTCATGGTTTGACTGACAGTTCTTGGGATGATGGACAGTTATGGTGTGGTGTGATTGGAGGGCTGCATTTGATTGACAGATTTTGGTGTGGTGTGATTAGAGGGCTGATATTTTGGTATTCGAAATCAGAGGATTGAGTTTGATTAATGTTGGTGTAATATGAATGGAGGACTTGGTTTTACAGATGTTTGGTGTGTTGTGATTGGATGTCTGGGTTTGATTGATAGATGTTTGGTGTGTTGTGATTGGATGTCTGGGTTTAATTGACAGATTTTGCTGTGGTGTGAATAGCAGGTGTTTGTGTGCTGTGATTGGAGGGCTGGGTTTGACAGATATTGGAATGGTGTAATTGGATGTCTGGGTTGAATTGGCAGATTTTGGTGTATTGTAATTGGATGGCTGTATTTGATTGACAGGTAATGGTGTGGTGTGATTGGAGGGCTGGGTTTGATTGACAGGTCATGGTGTGGTATGATTGGAGGGCTGGGTTTGATTAACAGGTCATGGTGTGGTGTGATTGGAGGGCTTGGTTTGATTGACAGGTCATGGTGTGGTATGATTGCAGGGCTGGGTTTGATTGACGGGTCATGGTGTGTTGAGATTGGAGGGCTATGTTTGATTGACAGGTCATGGTGTGGTGTGATTGGAGGGCTATGTTTGATTGACAGGTCATGATGTGGTGTGATTAGAGGGCTGGGTTTGATTGACAGGTCATGGTATGGTATGATTAGAGGGCTGGGTTATTGGAGGGCTGGGGTGGATTGACAGGTTATGGTGTGGTGTTATTAGAGGGCTGGGTTTGATTGACAGGTCATGGTATGGTATGATTGGAGGGCTTGGTTATTGGAGGTCTGGGTTTGATTGACAGGTCATGGTGTGGTGTAATTGGAGGGCAGGGTTTAATTGACAGGTCCTGGTGTGGTGTGATTGGAGGGCTGGGTTTGATTGACAGGTCCTGGTGTGGTGTGATTGGAGGGCTGGGTTTGATTAAAAGCCTTTAGTGTGTAAAATAAGAGGATTGAGTCTGACAGCTGTTCGGGTGGTGTAATTGGAGTTCTGGGGTGGATTATCAATGCTTATTATTATTGAGCAACTGGAGCGCTGTGTTTGATTGACAGAATTTGAACGTGGTTCAATTGGAAGGATGGGTTTGATTGACATATTTTGCTGTGCTGTGATTGGAGGATACGTTTTGATTAACAGCCTTTATTGCAGCCTGACTGGAGAACTATGTTTGTTAGACATAGTGTGTATTAGGGGGATTGGGTTTGATTAACAGCTCTTAGTGTGGTGTAATTGAAAGGTGAGGTGTGTGTCGCAGGTGTTGGTGTGCTGTGATTGAAAGGTGAGGTGTGTGTCGCAGGTGTTGGTGTGGTGTGGTGTGATTGAAAGGTGAGGTGTGTGTCGCAGGTGTTGGTGTGGTGTGATTTAAAGGTGAGGTGTGTGTCGCAGGTGTTGGGGGCTAAGATTGATTAATGGGCCATGGTGTGGTGTGACTAAAAGTGATTAAAAGTCTAAATGAAAATAAAGCGAGATGCCTCACAAGCTAGAATACACACCTACATACAGTACACACACACCCGTACAGTCTCACACCCACTCACAAACACTGTGTTTTGTTTTTTTTTATCAGAAGGCACCAGGTTCATAGGTTGCTGAGAGCCATGTGTATATTATATATGCTTATATTTTGTGTGTGTGAGGAGCAGAAGGCTTAATGCATATATATATATATTTAAATGTCCATATTTCTATTAGAGGCTAATTAGAAATTTCATGAATTTTCATTTCCTGCAGTCCTTCTCATCTGCACGGGGTTGCGGACGGGGTCGGGGGGTAGGGAGGGGGATGGGATGTAGTGGTAGCAATGTGTTCCGACAGCCGGAGCCACTGGTTGCCACATGCACCCCTGTGCCTTGTAGGCATGGTTTTAGTTGCGGCTGAGTACTAGTGGATGTTCCTCAGAGACTGGTCTCGCGTAGAAACATGGTCCCGATGTTATAGGACGCTTTCCGGAGGGGGGCGGAGCGAGTGTTGGTCAAGGAGGTGTGGCTTCCTTGACCGGTTTTCCCAGCCTCCAGGAAGTAGCAGATTCCTGGGATCTCTTTGGGAAAGTTGTCAGGAAGCTCCTGACGGGAGCGAGGGACGAAAGAGAAGGAGCGGTCGTCGTGGAGGAATCTTGAGAGGAATACAGAAAGAGAGCAACGAAAAAAAAAAGATGAATGGACGACGGACGCGATCGGAGTTTTTCGATTCTGTGGTGTGACCATGACTGTGGGCGTGGATCATGCAAAATGATTGGCTGCTATTGATATTTACTGTTTATTTGCATAATTGCTTGTCTTCAAAGCATATTAAAGAGAAGCAGAAGTTTAGTCTTCTCAAGGGTCATTTATTAAAGTGTGTGTGTGTGTGTGTGTTTCACTCACTGGTATGTCGTCGGGGAAAGGTTAATGCGTCGCGGTTGGCTGCCGGACTCGAACTTGCTCGCGAGTGTGACGTTGTTCCCGAACAGACAGTAGCGCGGCATCATCACTCCAACCACACCAGCTAACACGGAACCTGAGTGGATCCCTATGCGTAGCTACAAACACACAAACAGTTCCATCATGTTTGACAATATAACACGAATGTAGCAACTGTGTGTGTGTGTGTGTGTGTGTGTGTGTGTGTGTGTGTGTGTGTGTGTGTGTCTCCTCATGCTCTACTTCAGCAGATTTAACCAACCACAGAATGCCAGCACACCGCATGCACTGCCATCGCCATAGCAACGCCGGCAGGAGAGAGCCAGGGTCGGCACTGTCGTCAGAGCAACACACACACAGACACACACACACACACACACACACACACACACACACACACTCTCTCACACACACACACACACACACACACACACACACACACACACACACACACACACACACACACACACAAAGGGAGACGAAGTTCTGGGACATGAAGTGAATGATTGACATCTGCCAGTCTTTATGAATCAGACAGTAACTATGGCAACCAGGCACTGTGCTCTATAATTCTGGATCACTGCATTATATTCTAGAAAAGCACTGCAGACCTACTAACATTCCAAGTGAATGCTGCAGATCATTTCAAAAGTACAGAAAAGTCTGCAGTGATTTATTAAAATAATCTGCAGCGTTCTTGTAGAATAATCTGCAGTGCTTTATTAGAATAATCTGCAGTGCTTCATTAGAATAATCTGCAGTGCTTTATTAGAATAATCTGCAGCGTTCTATTAGAATAATCTGCAGTGTTCTATTAGAATAATCTGCAGTGCTTAATTAGAATAATCTGCAGCATTCTATTAGAATAATCTGCAGTGCTTAATTCGAATAATCTGCAGCGTTCTATTAGAATAATCTGCAGTGCTTTATTATAATAATCTGCAGTGCTTTATTAGAATATTCTGCCGTGTTCTTTTAAAATAATCCGCAGTGTTCCATTAGAATAATCTGCAGTGTTCTATTATAATAATTTGCAGTGTTCTATTACAATAATCTGCAGTGTTCTATTATAATAATCTGCAGTGCTTTATTAAAATAAACTGCAATGTTCTATTAGAATATTCTGCAGTGTTCTTTTAGAATAATCTGCAGTGCTTTATTAGAATAATCTGCAGTGTTCTATTAGAATAATCTACAGTGTTCTATAAGAATAATTCAGTGTTCTATTAGAATAATCTGCAGTGTCTATTACAATAATCTGCAGTGCTTTATTAGAATATTCTTCCGTGTTCTTTTAAAATAATCCGCAGTGTTCTATTAGAATAATCTGCAGTGTTCTATTATAATACTCTGCAGTGTTCTATTATAATAATCTGCAGTGTTCTATTATAATAATCTACAGTGCTTTATTAGAATAAACTGCAGTGTTCTATTAGAATATTCTGCAGTGTTCTATTTTGAATAATCTGCAGTGTTCTATTAGAATAATCTACAGTGTTCTATAAGAATAATCCACAGTGTTCTATTAGAATAATCTGCAGTGTCTATTAGAATAATCTGAAGTGTTCTATTAGAATAATCTGCACTGTTCTATCAGAATAATCTGCAGTGTTTTATTAGAATAATCTGCAGTGTTCTATTAGAATATTCTGCCATGTTCTTTTGGAATAATCCGCAGTGCTTTATTAGAATATTCTGCAGTGTTTTATTAGAATAATCTGCAGTGTTCTATTAGAATAATCTGCAGTGTTCTTTTAGAATAATCCGCAGTGCTTTATTATAATAATCTGCAGTCTTCTATTAAAATAATCTGCAGTGTTTTATTAGAATATTCTGCAGTGTTCTATTAGTATAATCTGCAGTGTTCTATTAGAATAATCTGCAGTGTTCTATTAGAATAATCTGCAGTGTTTTATTAGAATATTCTGCAGTGTTCTATTAGAATAATCTGCAGTGTTCTATTATAATAATATGCAGTGCTTTAGTAGAATAATCTGCAGTGTACTATTATAATAATCTGCACTGATCTTTTAGAATATTCTGCAGTGTTCTTTCAGAATAATCTGCAGTTTTATTAGAATAATCTGCAGTGTTCTATTAGAATAATCTGCAGTGTTCTGTTAAATCTTTATTAGAATAATCTGCAGTTTTCTATTAGAATAATCAAATCTAAAATCAAATCAAATTTTATTCGCCACATGCATCTTATTTGTAATCTGCAGTGTTCTATTAGAATAATCTGTGGTGTTCTATTACAATAGACTGTCCAAATAGTCTGCAGATTATAAGTGTAATCTGTTCACTTCTATAATCACTGCAGTATAATCTGTTCTCCTCCCCTCATCTCCCTCTCTTTCTCTCAGGTTTGATGCTTCTTTTTCTGTCCCTATTCAAGGTCCCTTCTTTCTATCTCTTTTTATTCTCTATTTATATCTCTTCAACAGATCCATGCCACCCCCATTCCTTTCTTTCTTGCTTTCTCTGAGGTTTATTTAAGGACTGTGAGAGCACACACACACACACACACACACACACACACACACACACACACACACACACACACACACACACACACACTTCTCTTAATGCTATAATGATGAATTACACTATGTGTGTCAAAGTCAGGTTTTTTATGTCCCCAATTAATTTGGTGCCTGTGGCAGAGCTGTCAATCATGCAGTGACTCCGCCTCCTCAGGACAGCTCATGAATTATAAAGGCATCTCATATTTTGTCAACAATGACGTATAATACACACACACACACACACACACACACACACACACTTTCTCATCCCCTTTGCTTGTCTCTGCCCATATCTCTTTTCATGCGTGTGTCACTGTCCATCTGTCTTCTTTTTTCTTTTATAGAGCAACAGTATAACAGGTCTCGTTCTTTAGCTAGTGCACTTGCTTGCAGCAAAATCTCTTTGCTCCATGGCAACCGTATTTCCTGCTGCATCAGCAATCGACACACACACGAACAAACCCTGACACCATACACACAACTTGCTCGGCACATTATTTCCCAGAATGCCGTGCTCCGTCTCACCTTGATGGGCTTGCCATCAGGCGTGAGCACTTCCTCCGAGAGTTCGATCATCTTCAGCGCCATTAACGCGATGGGCCTGGCGTGGCACACACACTTCCTATGGAGCCCTGCAGCCACACAGTACGCATCGCCGATTGTTTCGATCTGCAAACACACACACACACACACACACACACACACACACACACACACACACACAAAACTGTAACATTTTCAATAACACTGTTACTGTTACACCTCTGTCTTGGATCTTGTGATAATAGGTAATTGATCATTTAATTTTTTTATTCTTTTTTTAAATTAAAGGGATTATATTCTCTCTATCTCTTTCTCTGTTTGCATTTTCTTTTTTTCTTTCCTCCATCACCTGTCCTCAAAGTGTCAGCTTCTGCCTGCTAATGAATTCCTTATGAAGCGCAAGTACGCCAAACCTCCGAGACTGAGCTTTTCCCCCGATTTCAGGTTTGCACTCGACCCTCTGTCCACCGATTCGATTTCGAGTTTTAGCCAGAAAAATGGTAATAGAAAAAGAAAAACTTGGATCATGCTCTTATATACATAATATTATTACTATTATATATTATATATGTTATTAGGTGTAAAACTGCTAAGCGTCTGTCTTTCTGTGAGTCCCTAATTTAGCATTTAGTCCCACCTACTGTTCCGTTAACCTAATTTTATCTACTGGCTTCTGGTTGAAGAGGAAATGTTTGCTCGGTGCTAATGTAACAGACCTCTGCTCATTGGCGGCGAGATGTATGTAGGAGCTTCTCCCTGAGGTTGAAAGCTAGCTAGCAAACTTAAATGTGGGTTAGCAAAACCAATCCCGATTAATTCCACACCACAGGGAATACCAAAAAAAGTTTTAAGACCAAATCAATGCACTGCACTGGCTGTAAGGACCAATCGAAAATCCAATTGGTGTCAAATTCTCTAACCTGATTGGCAGCAGCTCTTGTCTGTCAAAAAAAGTTTACAAATGCTCTCTTCTTATTGGCTGCAGTGGCTTCTGGTCTTGCCTGTCAAAATAGTTTCAAATACTCTCTTCTGATTGGCTGCAGCTCTTGCCTATCAAAATAGTATCCAAATGATTGATAGATATTTATCCCATTGGGAAAATTACAATTGTAATGCTCTCCCCTGATTGGCTGCAAATTCTGCCTCTTTATTGGCTGCAGCTAGTATGACGAGCGTGTGTGTGTGTGTGTGTGTGTGTGTGTGTGTGTGGTTCACCTTGTAGACGTCAAGCACCCCACACTGGTAGTCGAAGCGCGTGTACAGCTCGTTCAGCATGCTGATGACCTGCATGGGTGTGCAGTGTTCACACACGGCCGTGAAGCCCACGATGTCCGAGAACAGCATGGTGACATCGTCAAACTTTTTGGCCTGGACGGGAAGCCCCTGCCAGAGTCTCTGTGCAACGTGGCCGGGGAAGATGGAGTAGAGCAGCTCGACAGTGCGCCGCTTCTCCTCCTCTAACGCGCGGTGCGTTCGCTCCAGCGTGGCCTTCAGCTTGTCCATGCGCTTCTTCAGGCCGTCCTGAGCCTTCGCCTGCTCACCCACCTGAACACACACACACACACACACACACACACACACACACACACACACACAGTATATCAAACAACACTTAAAATAAATATATAAATATATTTGAGCTGTGGCTTAGTTGCACACCCACCAGTATGACATCACGGGTGGCGTCATGGATAGGGATGTCTGAAAGGTGTAAGCCCCGCCCCATCAGCTCCTCCAGCCTATCGACACGGGGCGAGCCCAGGAACATGATGGAGTTCGATTCGGGAAGGTGGATCATCTGACCCTTGAGTTCCATGACCTGGTAAACATGCACACACACACACACACACACACACACACACACACACACACACACACACACAGTTAATGAGATTTCTAGAAAACATCTCATGCAGAGACCATTTCAATGACACTAACATGGCATATATATATATATATATACATACATATATAAATACACACACGCACGCACACACAAAATGATTGCCTTATCTGTTATAATGGTTTGTTATTTCCATGCAGTAATAATACTTCATTATTGCCTTTGATATTGTGTGTGTGTGTGTGTGTGTGTGTGTGTGTGTGTGTGTTTGATCCAGTCTGCCTTCAGTAAATGTGTTTATATAACCAGTGTATTAATTTATAATCTGCCCTACAGATATGTGCCTCTAAACATGCGTGCGCACACGCACACACACACACACACACACACAAAATCAAAGGTAGTAATGAAGTATTATTACTGCATTAACAACCATTATAACAGATTAGACAATCCTTTTGTGTGTGTGTGTGTGTGTGTGTGTGTGTGTGTGTGTGTGTGTGTGTGTGTGTGTGTGCGCATGGCACTGACATGCTGTTGACTTCTGTTTCCAGCATAATGGCTTTGATATGTTAATTTGGGACACAGACACACGCACACACACACACACACACACACACACACACACACACACACACACACATCAATACCATTTGAACAAAAAGAAAAACACAGAGGCACTCTCTCTTTGTGCTCATGAAGTACTTAAAAGGTGTGTGTGTGTGTGTGTGTGTGTGTGTGTGTGTGTGTGTGTGTGTGCGCCACCAGTCTTCGCCCATTTCCCTTACAGGCGCTATTAATGAGATAATCTGCCATTAACATACTATGACCTTTGACCTGTGAGCTTATCCAATTGCGGTCGTTAACCTTGACACCTAATTTCATTCCCAGATAATTAAAAAAATATATATTACCAAATTAGCACAAGGTAAAAAAAAGGAAACGTCATGAACCAGGGACAAACAGAGACAGACAGGAAATGGTGTGAATCGCTGGGTGAAATATGATTGCGCTTCGTCCCCACATTTGGGCTCTGAGTCATTTTAAAAAAATGTTTTGTTTTGTTTTTTCGGAATAAAAAAAAACATCTGATCTCCATGGATCTGATCGTGGTATGAACATTTGCATTTTTTCAGGCTCCTTACAACCATGATGTGCAGTGAAGCATCTCAGAATGCACATCATATCAAGTTCTAAACAGATCACTAAAAATCAGGAATCCGAGGACTTGTCCTTTCAACGAAATCTCCTCTCGAGTTCTGATGATCTCCTGTCCAAGCTAGTGGATCCGATATATAAGACGTCCAAGAGAGTAATTGCAGTCAATAAGGATCAACTCATCTCAGTCCAAATAGTAAAGTCCAATCTACACTGTTTGGGCAAAGGTTTAAGGACGAAACACAAAAAGTTGGAAAAGTCAGGCGTCCAAGTACATTTGTGCATACAGTGTAAATTCTGTCCAATCAGGACAAACAATGTCCAATCAGGACAAACAATCTCCAATTTACAAGATAATTGCACAATTAAGTATATCAACTAATCATCCAATTAGATCAATCTTCTTCCCTAACAGGTCAGAGTACTGTCCAATTAGGACAATCTTTGGTCCAATCAAATCTTCTTACTTGTTTACTTAGGACTATCATCTGTCCAATCAGATCAGCTAACTGTCTGAATATGGCAATCATCTGTACCAATCCAATCAGATTGCTAGCTAAATAGGATGATGTTTTTTTCCCAATCAAATCAGATCAATGTCTAATTATGGCGATCTTCTGTCTAATCAGATCAGTTTACTGTCTAATTAGGACAATCCTATGTCCAATCCAATTGAATTACTGGCTAATTGGGACAATATTCTGTCTGATCCAGTCTAATTACTGGCTAATTAGGACAATATTCTGTCCAATCCAATCTGATTACTGGCTAATTAGGACAATATTCTGTCCAATCAGATCATCATTTTGTCCAATTAGGACAAACTTCTGTCAATTTTTTCACAGGCAAATCAGATCACTGTGTAATTAGGACAATCTACACAATTAATGCAATCAATTTAGGACACTGTGTCTAATTAGGTCCATCTTCTTTTCCAACAGAGCAATTTCTTGTCTAATTAGGATGATGTTCTGTCCAATTAGAACTGTCTCATTAGAAGAAACTTCTGTCCAATCTCAAAACTATACTGTTTCATTAAGAAATACGTCTGTCAATACGACCAGTGGACTGTTTAATTTATGTTAATCTTCTGTCCAGTCATTATAGTTTACTGTCAAATTAGGACGATCTTCTGTCCAATCTTAAGATTGGACTGTTCAATTAGGACAAACTGCTGTCCTTTAGAACAATATGGACAAATTAAAATATTTTGCCATTCAGATGAGAGTGGTACTGTCCATTTTATGATGTATATATATATATATATGTACATATTACATTCATTGGCTGTCTAATCAAAATGGTTTACTGTCCAATCATAATAGTGCAAATGGTGCAAATTAGAATGATCATCTGTCCAGAAGAAGTATAAATTCCAATAATTGTGTCCAATCAGGACAATTTATGATCAATAAACTCTATGATCAGAGTGCACTAGTGTCCTATTTTCCTTCAGAAAAACTCTTATCTAGACTATGCATTTGTGTGTTTCCTCTATTTTCCACTGTGACTTCCACTTTCACCAGCACTTCAAAAAGATACTATAACACACACACACACACACACACACACACACACACACACACACACACACACACAGTAAAACACACCCATTAGCCCTGTAGCTCAGAAAAACAGAGTGATGATTTTCTTGCTGTTGTCATCTTTTTTCCGACGACTCAGACTTTACCTGCGAGTCAGACGTCAAAGAACCCTGAGTCACAATCCCCAAGGTTACGGCAAAAAAAAAGAGAGATAGAGAGCGAGAGAGAGAGAGAGAGAGAGCGAGAGAGAGAGAGAGAGAGAGAGAGAGAGAGAGAGAGAGAGAGAGAGAGAGTGAGAAAGAAAGAACGACAGAAAGACTTATGTAAACCTCTCTATCATTTTAGACAGCAAAGTGAACACATATGTTGTGTTCACAAATCACGCGATGTCATCACATACCATCCGAAGCCCATTCATGCTTCACGCAATCCTTTTTATATCGATCGATCCAGAAAAGCTGACTGTAAATCTATTCTTTATTCTAGATTATATATCTGTAATAAAGGAAAACTGACTGCAAAAGTCATAGTTCATAATAAACTGACTGTACTATGGAATATAGAACTGTATTCTAGATACACTGATTGCAAATTAGGATAAACACATTGAATACGCTAAATGCAAATGCTAATTAGATTTTAGATAGTCTCACTGTAATCTAGACTGGTAGTTTATGTAGTAAATAATGTTTATCCAGGTACAAATGAAGACTGTGTTCTCGATAAACCAAACGTAAATGAAGACTGTGTTCTAGATAAACCAGCTGTAAATTAAGACTGTTCTAGATTTGAAAAAAAAAAAAAAAAAAAAAAAAAAAAACACATGTTAGACAAGACTAGATAAACCAGGTGCGAATGCAGGATAAATTCTAGATAAACAGACTACAGATGAAGACTACAGTGTACAAAGGCTACAGATAAAGGATAAGCTGACAGCAATCACTGGCTGTGTTCTAGATAGACCGTATGCAGGCTGTGTTACAGATAAATGTACTATAAATGCAGTCTGTGTTCCACATAAATTAAAGTCTTCACAGATATTTTGCAGCAGTACACACAGAATGATCAGTTTAATTGGTTCCAAGTATCTGACTGACAGCTGGTTTGACATCATGCTGGCAAAACGTTTCTGACATATGTGAATCTGGATAAGCAGAACATATACACACAGAAAGCATGGCAATCTGAGCTGGTACACCAACGAATGGCTGCCATGCAGTATTAAGGTTTAATTGCTATGGTACAAGGCATATCTCCATGGCAACAGAGCTTCTTCTACAGTTCTGCTCCAAGTGTATGATGGACTGACTAATGCAGCTCAGAAACACATCGCTATCTTTCCATTTAGAATGGTTTTAGAGACAGACTGCATATGCAGGCTGTGCTATTGAAAAACCCCCACAGTCACCTCAGTAAATACTCGGATAAATCAGTTACTCACAAGCCGAGCAGTAGGTGAACTGATGAGTTGTGAATAAAATAATAAATGCACCTTTGTTCTAGAGAAACCAATCAAGCAATCTGTGTTCAAGATAAACTGGGGAAAAAAATTAATAAACAATGTTACATCAACTTAGGTGGACTATAAACATCACTAAAATCTAATTTCAAAAGAATCATTATATCATAAATTACCAGTATAGAGACACAGAATGACACCATCGCACCATCTAGATAAATTGCAATATTCACAGCCTCTTCTAGATACGGCGGTTGGATAACGTGCTCTAGACATGCTTGTTTGATTAAAAACACACAAACGTTAGATGAGAATTTGCTTCTAGATGCCAGCTTGTTGTAGATAACCTGAAATGTCAGAGGGTCTGTTCTAGATAAATATTTTCACTCTCAGTACAAGAATACAAGAATGTTTCTAGATAAACTGCATACAACTACAAATCCTGTCCAGTTTCACTTATGCTGGAGCTGTGTTCTACGTAACAGATCAATACAGGCCTGTTTTATGTGAAAAAATGGATGTAGGGACAAGCCAGGTCACTATCCAGTTCTAGATTAACACAATTCTATATACTCTGACTATGTCTGTGGATCTCTTTTTTTTTTAGCTCGGCTAGGTGTAAATGCAGAGCTGTTTTTTACATAAACACATGATAAATCCAGGCTGGGTTCTAGTAAACTGACTGTAAGTGCAGATCGGTTCTAGATAAACTGATAGTAAATCCTGGCTGTGTTCTAGACACACTCGGGGAAGATGTCAGACACTCTGTTTGGTGGAGAATGTGCAGCTGATGTCAGATGTGTCTGTGAAAGTGAGTGTGGGCTAGCATGCATGGTGTCTTATCTCCTTCGAGAATTTACACAGGATTATACACAGACACACACACACACACACACACACACACACACACGCACACACACACACACACACAGTCTGAACAAACCCAGTATCTGTCTGCAGCTCTGCTAATGTTTGTACTACAAACTCCATAATTCATGTCTTCTCTTGTCTTTATTTGACTAAATGGCTGGTGGCCCAGCAGTTAAATCCTCTGTGTGTGTGTGTGTGTGTGTGTGTGTGTGTGTGTGTGTGTGTGTGTGTGTGTGTGTGTGTGTGTGTTGCATTATAGTTATAGAATATAATAGAAGTATATCCAGACATACGCTTCATCTCACTCTAAGCATTTCAATAATAATAAATCTGTCAATGTTAGCATGCTAATCCAGTGGATTTGCCCAATGGACCAGTTTTCCTTTTGAAAATCTGCTCACAGATTAGTTGGAGGGCTGTGTGTGTGAGTTGTGTGTGTGTGTGTGTGTGTGTGTGTGTGTGTGTGTGTGTGTGGGTGGGTGGTGTCTTATATTCAGTTAGGGAATTTTGCAGACATCCTTTTCTAGAGCAACTTACAGCTTGGGGTAGTAGAAACTATGAAGCCCCTGAGTATGCTCTTGATTTTGGGTTCACAATTGAAATCACTCACGCTGACGTAAGGGGCATAAGACAGGGTTTATGATGTCACTGCAGATGACCTCCAATGTAATAGGTGAAAACAAGAGCATTTAAAAAAATTATTACTTCAGCCACATGAGACTTTTGCTTGTCACATGTACAATACAGTTTTGCGGAAAAATCTGCACTGGTATGTGATTCCTGGAGCTATCGTCTATTGGCCAAAAAAATATAGTTTTTCCGGCTTCCGGTCCGCTGTTATTAAGAGGGTGGCCTCTAGGGGCGAATCACTGATACCACGTTCTGTTTGTTTTTACACACGAGACTGCGTGCTGCACAAAGAGCGCGGTTTTATTTATTATCTATGATTTATCAATTATATAGTTAGATTTATTAATTTACATATATATTTTTTATCTTATTTAGCACATTTTTATGATTCAGATTGGTTCGAGTTTCTCAAAATGATGCAACCTTGTCTCTATGAAATAATCGCCTCCTGAGTAACGCAGATTCGTTTTTGGGACTTGAGTGAAAAACTCTCCAAAGTAAGTAATGAGTTTTTGAATTAGAAACGAAGCTCGTGACAACATTCACAATGACAGCATTTTCTGGTTTTCAGTCAATATCGTTTTTGATTAGCGCAAACCCAAAAACCAACATACCTTTTCCCTGCTTTCCAGAGCGGACGGGTCAGGCCGGGTACGGATGGTGAACGGCGTAGACAGCCGCAGCAAAATGTTCTGGAATGAGCAAGGAATTCTGGGCGATACAAGCTGGAAGCTGTCGCCGAAGCTCAGCGTCCTGTGAGGCTTCCGAATCCCCTCGCCGACATTCTTTAGTCCCGCCCCCACCTGCAGAACCTCCATATTGGAGCCTATGATAAGGTGAAACGGGAACGCCCTGCAGAACGTGCTCAGTCCGATACGGAGGTCCAACGGCGAGCGTGAGAGCTGGCGTGAGGACGAGGGCGACGAGGATGACACGATCCGAACTTCCCGAATGAGGAACGACAAACAGGCGGGGGACGAAAAAGTGGGCGGGGAAGGAGATGACGAGGGGGTCGAGTGATCCGAGATTTCTCCGTCCTCGTTGACCGCACGGAGACGTGTCGGCGGAGCCTCCTCCACCTTGACTTCCGCTTGGTAGATGCGCCGGGCTGCGGCTCGGATCAACCCTGGCATGGCCACGCCCACCGTAGGGTCCGGGTTAAAGCAGTGCAGAAGTAGGGTTTGTCCCTCTCCCTCTCCTTGATTTTCCTCAGTGTCCTTGCACAGAAAGGACGAGGACTCCGAAGACGCCCTGCGCCCATACGAAGTCCTGGCATGCTCCAGCAGAGCGTCGAAGCCGTTAAAGAAGTCTTGCAGGTTCCCACCCAGAGCCCGGAGAACCCGCTCGTTCTCCTCCAGGCAAAGTCCAAAGAACTCTTCTCCGAATCGCTCCCGGAGTGTGGGGAAGCCCACGCCTGCAAACATAACAGGAGATTTCACTACCGCAACTTGAAGCTAGCTTGTATCTTTTTGTTTGTGTATCTTATGTGTGTGTGTGTGTGTGTGTGTGTGTACTCACCCACTTTTGCCGCTGTGTACTGCAGAATTCCTGAGATGTCTGTTTGGTTGTCGGACTGGGAGTTTACAAACGGGCATTTTTCTAATGTGCATTTCTGCTCGGACCCGTCCTCACCGCTGCCGCTGACACAATCACACACACAAACACACACAAAGGAAATAGCTTCCCTTTATATGAGACACGTGAGTGTACGAATATATATGAGCGATAGAGGGAGGAGATACCTGTTATTTGTCTGTCTGTAGAAGTCCAGTGTTCTCTGCAGAGCCTGCTGGATCGTCTGTGTCTATAAAAACAAATATGTTGTGACACAAAACCGACAACCTCGAGTTTATGCAAAACCACGCAAATGTATTTCCCTTGAAAATTCCAAACCATGGTACGGGTCTCCGATTTCAAGTGAAGGGTAAATTTCATGCTTCCGCATCCGAGGACATATTATACTTTGTGTACCGACTTTTTGTAGGTTAAAGGTCCACAGTCCACGGCACTTTTTCACTTCCACTTGAACGTGTCCATATGTTCCAATCACCTCCATGTTGCATTCCAACACAAATATAACATACATGTGATATTTTATATTAGAATTTTATTGTGTGTGTGTGTGTGTGCTCCTCTAATAGACCATCTGGGATGGAATCCATTCTTAAGCCGCACCCAATATGCTGCTTTACTCATACTGTCACGGCTACGATGAGCAAATCAAAATCCCGCTCACGACACTGAAATGCATTCCAGTATCATCATCATAAAGCTGACCTGTCTATCTACCTCTGTCTCCCTCTGTCTCACCTCCTGTCTCACTCACTTAGCTCCCTCTGTCTGTCTCGCTCGGTCTCCCTCTGTCTGACCTTCTGTCTCACTATCTCAGCTCCCTCTGTCTCACCTTCTGTCTCATTCACTTTACCTCCCTCAGTCTCACCTTTTATATCACTCTCTCAGTCTCCCTTTCTCTCAGCCTCTCTGTCTCTTTCTCTCTCCCAAACACTACTACACACACACACCACCATTTTCCTTCCTACTACCTATAAAAATGATAGATTTATAAATCTAGCAGCTTGCAAAAATTTACAGCACAGCTCAACACACACACACACACACACACACTTTAACACAGAAACAATACATAAAACACTGAATCCTTGAGTGCATGAAAAGGTCATATTCTGATTTAAGGCATTTAAGCAAAGATTGTTTTTCTATAAAAAAAAATGTGTGTGTGTGTGTGTGTAGTTCACGCTTGGTAAGAGACCATCCAGAGACATTAGAGGTCAGAGGAAAGAGAGGACATTCAAACACACACACACACACACACACACACACACACACACAAGTGCATGTGGAAAAAGAGATAGTCCTAATTAAGTAAACACACTCGCACATACACAAAATCTATTATACACACTCTGTGTCTTGTTTGCTCTTTGGCTGAGATATTAGTATTGATTAATTGTCAGTCGTTCAGTGATTTAAACACACACACACACACACACACTTTCTCTCTCTCTCTCTCTAGGGAGTAAGAGATACTCTAGTTGCGTTAATGTGGTTTGAACTTCAATTGATGTTTCGCCTTTTGAGGCCACACACACACACACACACACACACACAAATATACTCAAACAGCTGTGAATGTAAGTGAAACTTGTGTGTTATTTACAGCATCTGGCAGACGACGCTTATCCAGAGCGACATACGATTTTTTTCTCATTATACAACTGAGCAGTTATGGGCTTAGGGGCCTTGCTCAGGGGCCCAGGCTTGTCAGCTTGGTGTGGCTGGGATTGAAACTCACGATCTCCACATCCAAATGCCAGTGATTTAATCACTTTATTTACGTGGATGTAAGATGTCTTCCATGCGTTCCATGAGGTGTTTTTGTGCAGTGGTCCCCAACGCCACGGACCGGTTTAATGTCAGACAATATTTTTCACGGACCGGCCTTTAAGGTGTGGCGGATGGGGGTTTGAATTTAGCGGTAATGTATAATGTGTTAGCGGCCGGAGCCACTTTAAGGTAAGACATGTTACCCTTTAAGGTAAGACAGGTAAGACATGTGACCAAAGCATCATGACATTCATCAAGAGTGAGTCTTAGACAGATGTGGAGGAGAGAATCCGGTAATTTTCAACAAAAAAAAACCATCGTTCAGAATCAGATAATAAATAAAACAGAAATAATTTAAGTTATGTATTCTTTCTGTGCGGCCCGGTACCAATTGGCCCACGGACTGGTGATGCTGGTGACGGTCCATGGCCTGGGGATTGGGGACCACTGGTTTAAAGCATCATCTGTGCCCCCTGTTGGTTACAAAATTCCTTGGATAGCAAAAAGGACAGGGAAATTCTTTCTTCACTTACTACAGGAAGCTGGGGTCAGCAATAATACAGAACTCCTTAGGCACAAAGAGTTAAGGGCTTTGTTAAAGGGCCCAAAAGTCGCATCTAGTCATTTGAGTGGTGGAATTTGAACCGTCAACCTTCTGATCAGCAACCCAGAACCTTAACCATCTCTGAGTCTTTATTTGCCACAGCCACCAATGGCTTGCTAATTAGGGACAAACAATTATTAAAAAAAAAAACATACATTCTTTTACAACTGGTTTTAATCTCTGAAAAGCTGCTTTGCGGCACTGTCCTTTGTTAAAAAGCGTTATGCAAATAAAAATGAATTCAATTGAACTAATCACTGAGCTACCACTTCCTATGCAACAGGGGTCAATTTCAGTTGACTAAAAAAAACAAAACCCAAGTCGTACAAAAAGGCTGGCAGGATTAGATAGAATTTCATAGAAATATGGGCTAATTTAGCTTCTTGTTTACTTTTGCTTCAAAAAAACCCAGTGAATTTGCCAAGTGTAAGTCATTGCAAAGCTTACAAGGGTGGTCTTGCTTACAATCGACTAAATCTAACTAGGTAAGTGTATCAGTATTTGTGCACCAGGAAGCACACCAGAAATTGCCTGAGGTGAAATATCTCTAAGATCCATGCTCGCACAGGAGGAGATAGGAAAACTAAAAGAAGACAACTTTCTATCATCTGGATCGATGCCTCTAAACATTGAAAGTTGTGATCCAGCATCTGGATCTGTGAAAATTTACCAAGAGACCACGAGAACCTACAAGATTCTCTCTAGGACGTCCTTAAAGCCATCATGGAGAGGTCACATATTGATGTCTCAGAGGGTATGTTTAGTAATAGGACCTGGGACTTAACATAAAACCTTACAGGTATGTATGCTCCATTTACATGTATGGCATTGGTGGACCCCTTATCCAGAACGACTTACAATGAGGAGTTGAATGTTAAGGGCCTTGCCCAAAAGCCCAGCATTGGCAGATTGGTGGTGCTGGGATTTGAACTTGTGACCTTCCAATCCAGAGTCCAATGCCATAACCACTGAGCTCCCACCTCACACTATTCTCTAAAGAACAAATGTACCATATCATGTACAGTCTTGGTGCCAGAATTGCATTTATGTTCTTTCAATGAGTTCTACATGTGCATTGTATTTCCAGAATGGTTTTACCTTCAAGGGTATGACCTCAGAATTTGTACAATAAAAGGTACAACATATGTCTTCCTCAGGTCTACCTCTGGATTTACCCAAACATAAGGGGGTAGGAGGTTACCTCTTCAAGACCTCCCAACATTTTTTTTCATTTTGTCCTTTTTCTGTTCCACTCCACTTCACTTACTAATTCTCTCTGATCATGGTGGATCTTCAGCTTAATTGAGGAACTCCACCAACAAGGCAAGGCTAAACCGTGGTTGTAGACACGTTGTGTCCTAACCTATAGGAACCTTTCAATATTCACTTGAAGGACACTAACCCACAGGAGAATGTTGACTGACCTCTCTGTCAAAGTCACTATAACCTACTTCTTTCTGCCTTTATTTTATCTCACACTTACTAAAACGACTGAAAGTAAATGTCTCCAAACCGAAGCAGTATGAGTTGCCATTGTGGAAGGATGGATGATGAGAGCATTTAGACTGGCTGGTACAAAGAACATAGAAGCCACTGCTTGTTTACAGGTCTGTCACTACACGAATCAGAGGACATGCTAATGCCGGTCTCAAACAGCAAAGCATTTAGATGTCCTGGAAGGTGATCTGACCATGGCACCTTACAGCAACAACTGATCCCACAAGCAGTCTTATATCTGCTTTACAAATTTACCTGCTCAAATGACTAGTACCTGTACTCTTACCACCAGTCTCAGGGTTTGCAAGAAAAAGGATGTTGGCTCCAGTATTACCACACCAATGTTCTGGACTCTTCTGGAGGTCTCATATATGTTCCTTATCACTTGAATATTGTTTTCCCATTTGTTTCTATCTGATGTTGGAGGGTACCGATGCATAAGGGCGCCCACATTTCTTTTCAGGTCTGCCACTGCAGCCAAATGCTAAGGTTTCTTTTCCAGATAGGGATATGATAAGGACGCCTTGGCATATTAGCCTTACTAACAGGATCGTCCATTTCCCGTCCATTTCAAATTGGGCAAAGTCAGTCTGAGGTCCAGGAGGAGGTGACCGAAATAAAATAAACAGGGTGACCCTGACTCATTTACAGGAGGGTCCCCTTCATTCGCCTGCAATCAAACTGCAAACCTTGGAAAAGCTCTGCAGACCCACAAAAATGTAATGACCACTGCCTTTTGCTATGCTGCGAAAGGCAAAGATGTTCTGGAAGAAGATTTGACCTAGCACCTCCCAGCAACAATTGATCCCACAACTACTCCCATATCTGCTTTCCAAATTTACCTGCTCAATTGACTAGTACCTGTACCCCTACCAACAGGCTCTAGTTTGCAAGAGAAAGGATATAGACTCTAGAATTAAAACACCAATGTTCAGAACACTCCTTGAGGTCCCAGATACCCTGTCATTTAAATATTGTTTCTCCAATTATTTCTATCTGATGTTAGAGGATACCAAAATGCTTCCTGAGGACAGACTCCGGCAAAGTACTCTTTACACGTTGAAACTAGGTCCTGGTCCTTTATTATGTAGTATCTGAGTCTGACTGTTGGCCAAACCCCAGCAAAGCCCAAGCAAACTATAATCTGAGAGTTACCACATGGAAAGGGTGAAGGCCAACACATGGTTCCTTCAAGACATTTGAAGACAGCCAGCCTCGTTATTTTCATTTTTTCAAACTGCTGCTCATGTTGCATCAAATGACCGAGTAACAGACTCGGAGGAAAGTGCTATCTACCGTCTTCCGCCTCCATGATCTCGCAGATGTCCATGATTGTCTAGTGTCGCTTTGATTGACAGGCAAGAGAGCATACACCCCTCCCGACCTGAGAGAATTGCCAATTTTGCTCCCTTGGACACTTCAGTCACAGATGGCGGTGGCGACACTCGTCATGCCATTCCAGGGAGTGACTTAATTCACATTTCAATCAGAAGTATATTAATTGTTATTTCTCGTGGATTTGCCCATAATCTCGAAGTTTTTGACGGTCAGAATCGAACTTATACTGCATTTTGCTTGGACTTGGGTTTGCTTGAGTTATGGAGATAAAGGTTGTTCTTTTGTTTCAACATTTAACTGCGACTACAACCTTCCGCAATCGACTGCCTCAGTGGAGACTTGATTAATGCCGGCAGCGGGCAATAAGAGACCACCTCCAGGCTGCGGCTCACTTTTCTCGGCCTGGACACAAACCATACTTGGTGTTTGACCCAAGAGCTTTTTTCATAATACCCCATTATTATGATGAGGCAGGTGTGTCTCATTAGGGGACAAGCATACACTCTTTATGTCCTCCAGGTTTACCCATTGTTACTGTGTGTGTGTGTGTGTGTGTGTGTGTGTCATAGATTAATGAGTCAAGACTATTCTCATGAGAAGGCTGTTTTTTGTGCATACTAAAAAGAAAAGATGATCTTGAGACACACACACACACACACACACACACACACACACACACACACACACACACACACACAGAAGGCTGATGCGCTCGATCTTTCGCTCTCTGTATTGGTTGCATACTCAGATTAAGCAACATACAAACCAGAGGAACATCACAGTCGCTCTAAGCACTATTCTCATATGCGTGCGCACACGCACACACACACACACACACACACACACACACACAGTTATATGTGTGTGAAGTGTGTAACAGTGAAGATGCTCCAGTGCCTACATCATCCTCATATAAACACAAGAAAAAGGGAGAGACAGTAAGAGAGAGATGGACAGAAGTGGGAGAGACAGTGAGAAAGAGAGAAAGAAAGAAGGGAAGAGAGAGAGAGAGAGAGAGAGAGAGAGAGACTGTGAAAAAGAGAGACAGAAGGAAGAAAGACAATATGAGAGACAGACCGAAGAAGTACAGAGAGACAGTAGGAGAAACAGGTGGACAGAAAGAGAGACAGACCTGAAAAAAGAGATTCCTGGTGAAAAGACACGATAGAATAATACACGTGTGTGTAAGCGCGAGCGTCACACTGTGCCCAACGCCTCGTGCCGTGGATGTACGCACGTACACGTACGTGTCCGTGTGTGTGAGTGTGTGTGTGTCCGTGTGTGTGTGCGCGCGCTGCGTACCGTGGGTGAGGTGAGCCGCCTCAGGCTCTCCCCGAGCGAGTCCAGGTTCACGCGCTTCCTCCGGGCGGCCCTCCTCGCTCCCGTGGCAGCCTGCTCGTCGAGCGGGCACGCGCGCGTGTCGTTGGGGCTCCGGCCGTTCCAGAAGGCGCGCGAAAACGGGCACTCGGCATCGTCGGGACTCTCGAGGCAGTCGGAACCGACCGAGCTGAACGACTCCGATGAGATCTTGCGCGAGGACATGCTGCTCGCAGCCGCCGCCGGCCCGCGCGCACACTCTCATTAGACGCCGCGTCAAGCGCGCGGACAGCGTGCGGCGGTGAGGATGAGGACGCGGAGGAGAGGGACGGGGCGCGCGAGCGGCGAGACGAGGGGGCGGCGGCGATGGCACGCGATGGCACGCATCTCTTTTTTTTTTCTTTTTCTTTTTTTTTTATACAAAGAAAAGAAAACAGAAGAAGTAATTTAAAAAAATTCCCTCAGAGAAAAGATGAAGCGGAGATCAGCGATGCGCGCGCGGAAACGCAGAGGACCGGATCACGTCCCGTGGCGCGTGTTCCTATTACCGAATCGCACTTTCATCCGCGAGCGCAAAGGACCACTTCATCTCTATTTCTCTCTCTGTCTCTCTCTCTCTCTCTCTCTCTCTCTCTCTCTCTGAAGCGCGCGCGATCCGTGGACTCTCTCAGCACCGCCGCGCGACACTGACGGAGTTTAACGCAGCCAATCAGAGAGTTCAAGAGGTAAAGAACATATGAGAGAGAGAGAGAGAGAGAGAGAGAGAGAGAGAGAGAGAGAGAGAGAGAGAGAGAGAAAACAGAGACCTAAAAGAGTGAGAGACAAATGGAAAGAGAGACAAAAAGAGACAGAGACTAAAGGAGACCTTAGGGAAAGAGACAAAAAGAGAGAGAGAAAGAGAGACAAAAAGAGGGAATGTGACAAAATGGAATAGGGAAAGAGAAAAGAAAGAGACTATAGTAGAGAGACAGAGAGAAAGAAAAGAGAAAAAGAGAGAGAGAGAGAGAAAGAGAGAGAGAGAGAGAAACACTTGTTCTTTAAAAAGTCATGATGTTCTCTTGTTGACTTCGCAGATGTTCACTATACACATCCAACCTTTTCTCCTTTTGCTTTTTTTTGGAACACAGACTGCACCCCAGGCCTCCTCACCTCAGTACCTGACTTTTTTTTTATAAATAATAACACCCTTGTGGCTGAACGAAATCTCACAAATCTCCACTAAATCTCCAATAAATCCAGGGCAACATCTTCCCAGAAGAGTGGAAGTTATTATAAGAGCAGAATTCATCACTTCTTGCAGATGGAGACTATCTTCAGGAAAATGTGTGTAGAAAGTATTTTTCCTAAAAGCAACAAATCATGCAGCAAAGAAACACACACTCTGGTTTGTATAAACAGATTTGACTACAAGGAATGTTGACCATTTGGTTTTAACTGCTTTCCAAATGAAAAGGGAGTCAATTCATCATTTCTTCTCCGATAAACACACACACACACACACACACACACCTTATCCTTGTGAACATCCACTTCCACATTTGCTCTCATTTTATTCATCAACAAGGGTGTTAATAAATTCAGGTACTGATGGAGGTAAGAAGGTGAGGAGGCCTGGGGTGATGTTCCAATTCATCTTTGTGAATAGGTTTGAGGTCAGAGCTTCATAGCAAGAAGACCGTCCACATTTTTCAACCCATGGAAAGTATATCTTCATGGAGCTGGAACAGCTTTGGGTTTCCTAGTTCAAGTGAAGGGAACTCCATGCTCCTATACAAGTGTGTCGATTTAGTGGTAACAGTTTGAGGAAGAACCAGATGTGGCTGGAGAAGTCAGGTGTCTCGATACTTTTTTCCATACAGTGTATCAATCTGCAGAATTTTTTGATAACTGGCCTCCAAAGAAAGCAAGACCACGTCCACAGTAACAAATAAATGATCATTTATGATTTCATAGAATTCGACACACAGGTCAATGAAAATAACCCACAACAGGATTTAGGGCCTTTAGGCACGTTATGTGTGTCAGAAAATAGATCATCATGTAGAGCTGTGTGAAGGAAGAGTGAGAGAGAGAGAAAAGGAATATAGGTCATTTCAAACTGTGCAACACACTACGTCCCTGTTTTGCCTTCAGGACATTTTTCCTCTTTTTTCTGTCTCAACCTGTCTGCTCATTTTCTCTGTCCCTTCCTGTCTCAGTGTCTTTGCCTAATCTTTCCCCACATCCTCACCACCTTCCCTTCATGCACCCTGTTTTGAAGGTTTCTGCTCACAGATATAAACCCCAATCAATTCCCCACAAAAGTGGAAGAAACACAGAGGGCGGAACAGCCTGACTCACTGAGGAACATGGCCACAGATTTGTGGAGGCATTGTCTTGTCTGATGTATGATGTGAATCATTCGTTGTGTCATCCGATCACGTCACATGTAGATGGCAGCCAATCAAAGCTCACGTGACCTCTTAAGACGCCCAATTGTTTTATACCTCACTCAAAGAGAGATTGCAGCAAAGATTGCTCCAAGGAGGGTCCTGCTAATCATCTGCAATGAAGCATGATGGTGGCAGCATCATAGTGTGACAATGATATACCTTAGCAGAGATGGGAGACTGGTCAGGATTGGGGACAGAGCAATCCGAGCATAGATTGTGGCTAAAACAGAGGAACTGATGGATACCGGAGACAGAGACACGGGGACAGATGGATACAGGGTCATAAACAGGGTGAGAGGCAGATACAGTATTGGTCAAAATAATAGCAGTACAATGCGACTAACCAGAATAATCCAGGTTTTTAGTATATTTTTTATTGCTACGTGGCAAACAAGTTACCAGTAGGTGCAGTAGATTCTCAGAAAACAAACAAGACCCAGCATTCATGATATGCACGCTCGTAAGGCTGTGCAATTGGGCAATTAGTTGAAAGGGGTGTGTTCAAAAAAAAATAGCAGTGTGGCATTCAATCACTGAGGTCATCAATTTTATGAAAGAACAGGTGTGAATCAGGTGGCCCCTATTTAAGGATGAAGCCAGCACTTGATGAACATGCATTTGAAAGCCTGAGGAAAATCGGTCGTTCAAGACCTTGTTCAGAAGAACAGCGTCATTAATAAAAAAGTTGATTGGAGAGGGGAAAACCTATAAACAGGTGCAAAAAAGTATAGGCTGTTCAGCTAAAATGATCTTCAATGCCTTAAAATAGAGAGCAAAACCAGAGAGACGTGGAAGAAAACGGAAGACAATAATCAAAATGGATCGAAGAATAACCAGAATGGCAAAGGCTCAGCCAATGATCAGCTCCAGGATGATCAAAGACAGTCTGGAGTTACCTGTAAGTACTGTGACAGTTAGACGACATCTGTGTGATGCTAATCTATTTTCAAGAATCCACCACAAAGTCCCTCTGTTAAAAAAAAAAGGCATGCAGAAGAGGTTACAATTTGCCAAAGAACACATCAACTGGCCTAAAGAGAAATGGAAGAACATTTTGTTGACTGGAGAGAGTAAAATTTTTCTTTTTGGGTCCAAGGGCCACAGACAGTTTGTGCGACGACCCCCAAACTCTGAATTCAAGCCACAGTACACAGTAAAGACAGTGAAGCATGGTGGTGGAAGCATCATGATATGGGCATGTTTCTCCTACTATGGTGTTGGGCCTATTTATCGCATACATGGGATCATGGATCAGTTTGCATATGTCAAAATACTTGAAGAGGTCATGTTTCCTTATGCTGAAGAGGACATGCCCTTGAAATGGTTGTTTCAACAAGACAATGTCCCCAAACACACTAGTAAACGAGCAAAGTCTTGGTTCCAAACCAACAAAATGTATGTTATGGAGTGGCCAGCCCAATCCCCGGACCTTAATCCAATCGAGAACTTGTGGGTGATATCAAAAATGCTGTTTCTGAAGCAAAACCAAGAAATGTAAATGAATTGTGGAATGTTGTTAAAGAATCATGGAGTGGAATAACCACTGAGAGGTGCCACAAGTTGGTTGACTCCATGCCACACAGATGTGAAGCAGTTTTAAAAAACTGTGGTCATACAACTAAATATTAATTTAGTGATTCACAGGATTGCTAAATCTTAGAAACAAAAATGTTTGTACAAAATAGTTTTGAGGTTGTACAGTCAACGGCATACACTGCTATTCTTTTGAACACACCCCTTTCAACTAATTGTCCAATTGCACAGCCTTAAGAGCGTGCATATCATGAATGCTGGGTCTTGTTTGTTTTCTGAGAATCTACTGCACCAACTGGTAACTTGTTTGCCACGTTGCAATAAAAAATATACTAAAAACTGGATTCTTCTGGTTAGTCACATTGTACTGCTATTATTTTAAACAATACTGTAAACCGTAATAGACAGAGGGTTAGAGAAAGGAACAGATAGATTTAGGGGCAGAGACTGGGCTTAGACTGAGAAACAGGTAGATAAAGGGGCAGAGATAAAAAAAACAGATAAATAAGGGGGTGGGAACCTCACCTTGATTCAGAATCTGTGGCAAAACCTTGGGGGCAAATGGCAAGATTTCAGCATGCGGATGTCCAAGAACTGCACACTTGGTCCACAACTTTAGTTTTCTATCTTGGTTGATTTAATACATTACTGGGTAGGAAGGACATTGGGTACACTTTATACACATGTACATCATCTCAATAATTAATCAATGAAGACACAAACACATGTAACAACACAAATGTTTCATAAAAAAACAACAGAACTTTAATGTTCCAGCTCAACGATAAATCATTTGACAGTTCAGACTCCCCCGATTCTGCACCTGACCCCTCCCCCAAAATGAATGCAGTTCTCTTATTGGCTCTTGGTGCAGTCAAAGGCTTTCCACCACTGCGAGAACTGCAGGACCTTTTTCCGCTGGTCATCGAAGTTCTCTCGGATCGGTTTCCTCCATCGTCTCGGCTCCAGGTCCAACATACCACCGAGGACTTCCTGTGAGAACGCAGGGTGTCAGGATACGTTGCGTAAGCATGTGTATGCGCGTGTGTGAGCGGATACTTACTTTTCCAAAGTAGTATGGAAACTTGTCCTGATTTTCAATGACGTGGGCGAATCCTCCCTGCAAACCGAAATCGACAGAGAAGTACGGCAAACCACGAGGAACCTGGACAAACACACGCAAACAGATGATGCATGATCACACTGAAGAGCAAAAGATGAGGGGAAGAGCCTTAACCAGGAACAAGTGTATGTCTTACAGCCTGTCTAATGTTCTTGGAGGACAGGTCCACCAGCTTCTTATTCATCGCCCACTCCTCGTCACACTCCATGATGGCTTTCTGGACACAAACATGACACAAGAAAGTATTTTTGTGTGTTCAGGACAATATAATCAGCAGAGCTACCTCATCTGCCCTTATATGTCTGTCTCACTGCCTCTGTATCTACCTGTCCCACTGCCTCAGCCTCCGTCTCTGCCCCTTTATCTACCTGTCCCACTGCCTCAGCCTCCGTCTCTGCCCCTGTATCTACCTGTCCCACTGCCTCAGCCTCCGTCTCTGCCCCTGTATCTACCTGTCCCACTGCCTCAGCCTTCGTCTCTGGTCCTGTATCCACCTGTCCCACTGCCTCAGCCTTCGTCTCTGCCACTGTATCTACCGTTCCCACTGTCTCAGCCTTCGTCTCTGCCCCTGTATCTACCGTTCCCACTGTCTCAGCCTTCGTTTTTGCCCCTGTATCTACCGTTCCCACTATCTTAGCCCCTGTATCTACCGTTCCCCCTGTCTCAACCTTCGCCTCTGCCCCTGTATCTACCGTTCCTACTGTCTTAGCCTTCGTCTCTGCCCCTGTATCTACCTGTCCCACTGCCTCAGCTTTCGTCTCTGCCCCTGTATCTACTTGTCCCACTGCTTCAGCTTTTGTCTCTGCCCCTGTATCTACCTGTCCCACCGCTTTAAACTTCTTCTTTGCCCCTATATCTAACTGTCCCCTTGCCTAAACCCCCATCTCTGCCCCTCTATGTACCTGTACCACTGCCTCAGCCTGTCTTGGCGCCTGCATCTATGTATCCTTCTGCCTTAGTCTTTACCTCACTCTCTTTATCTGCAGATTCATCTGTTTTATGTTCTTTTTCTTGTCTTAGGCTCTGTACCTGCCCTCATATCTGTCTTTCTGTCTGAGATTCTCAATCTGTCTCAGGCCATTTCTCTTTCCATGTATCTGTTGCTTTATCTCAGACTCCCCATTTACCCCCTGTAAATGTATGTCCCTCTGTCTCAGCCTACATCTTCACCCCTTAAGCTATCTGTCCCTCTGTCTCGCCCTTCATTCCTGCTCTGTAGCTGTTTGTATCAGATTCTTTCTTTGCCCATGTATCTATCTGGTTCTTTGTCTTAGCCTCTGTCTATGAGCCTATATCTACCTGACCCTCTGTCTCAATGACTGTCCCTGGCCTTGCATCTATCCATCCCTCTGTCTCAGCCTCTTCCTCCACCCTTGTATCTATCTAGTGGTTTCTGTCTCAACGTCTTATAAGTTACCTTGAAGTAGATGGGTGCCATATCCCCAAGCTCACGTGGAAGTGGAACACACTCGTACAGCATATGTATGCGCTTCTTAGGGTTCATGTGAGTTTCAAGAAAAACGCAGTCGAGACCTTGAGACTCGAACATCTGAACCAAAGACTTACGGAAAAGCTAAAGAGAGAGGGGGAGAAAAGTGATGATGTGAATTTAATTTGCAGGTGTGCGTGTATGCTTTTGTGTGTGTGTCTGTGCGAGCAAAACTGATACCTGAACTTCATTCCACACATCCTCGTCTAAGCCAGTTGAGCAGCAGTGGTGCTGCAGTGGAGCAATGAGACAGTGTCCCTCAGTCAATGAAACACTGTTAGGAAGGCAAAGATACACCTATACACACACACAAACACACACACCGAGGTTTTAGCTGTAGTAGCATCGTAGTCAAATAGCATACGTGTAATTATTAGCACACAAGGGAACTAATGGGGTTGGTGATAATGGAGTTTCGACGCATGACATTCAACAGCGTGTAAAGATAATTATTGTTTGTGTGGGCATAGGTGGAGTAATTAGCACTTACCTTTGCCCCGATAGCCACCACCAGGTGTTTGGGCAGCTCGGCGTTGCTGAAGCAGAACGGACATTTATCCATTCGAGCTTCAAGCCGGCGCCCCTCTCCCATCGCTCGGTTCTTCGCTCTCTCTTCATCAAGCCCCTCCCTTTCTCTCTGAGCCGCGCTCGATACAAACATGTCATCCAGTGTGTAGTTATCACCATCCTGCTTGCCCATCATCTAACATGCACACACGCACAAGAACTTTAGTACAGGCTTTAGTACGTCATCACATTCTTATTGCTTCACCACCCCGTTACGCCCCGACCCCTTCACCACCTCTTTACGCCCCGACCCCTTCACCACCTCGTTACGCCCCGACCCCTTCACCACCTCGTTACGCCCCGACCCCTTCACCATCTCGTTACGCCCCGACCCCTTCACCACCTCGTTACGCCCCGACCGCTCCACCACCTCATTAAGCTCCGACCGCTTTACTACCTTGTTATATTCTGACTGCTTTACTAGCTCGTTAAGCTCTGACCACTTTACTACCTCGTTAAGATTAGACCGCTTTACTACCTCGTTAAGATTAGACCGCTTTACTACCTCGTTAAGGTTAGACCGCTTTACTACCTCGTTAAGCTCAGACTGCTTTACTACCTCGTTAACCATCAACCACTACATTGTTACTCTCCGGCCGCTTTTTTACCTAATTATGCTCTGACTGCTTTACTACCTTATTAATTTTGGGCAGCTTTTTTACCTTACTACTTCATCGTGCTCTGACGGCTTTAATACTCTGTTAAATTCTGACTGCTTTACTACCCCATTACGCTCTGGTGGCTTGATTACCTCACTGCCTCATTGTGATCTGACCGCTTTAATACCTTTTTACATTCTGACAGTTTTACTACCTCGTTACACTCTGTTGACTTTACTACAGTATTACACTCATGACTTTACTACCTCATTACATTCTGAAGGCTTTACTGCCTTGTCATGTTCTGACAGCTCACTACTGCGTTTCACTCTGACCGCTTTACTACCTCGTTACACTCTGGCGGCTTTTTTACTTTGTCATTATTGTTATGTTTCGTGTCACATTCTGACAGCTTTACTACCTCATTACCTCCTTACGGCTTTATGTAATTCTTTTTTTCTTTCAAAAACTGGAATTAGTTTATTGTTCTTCAGCCATTTTCAATTTGTGGTTTAGTGGGTTCTTATTTCAGAGCTCTCTTTTTTTAGGATGTCCTTCATGCTGTTCTCTAGGTCCTCAAGTTCTTAAAGCTTTCGTACATATTCATGCTCAGTATGTACTGCACTGAACGGATCAATAAAATCAAAACAGAATCAGAATTTCTATAAAATATCGTTCTCCACCTTTTCTAACAGGGTTTTAGGCATTTTATAAAATACTGCACTATTCTTACTAGGATCAGTTTTGTGTGTGTTTGTGTGTGTGTGTGTGTGTGTGTGTGTGTGTGTGTGTGTGTGTGTGTGTAAAATACATCATCTCCGTGGCAACAAGTTCTATGGGAAGTGTGTTCTTGTCCTTGACATGTTTGATTGACAGAGTGAGACATTGCATCAGTGTGTATCAGTAGATGCGTTAGTGTGCGCAACTCGTACGCACATGTACACACACACACACACACACACACACGCTACTAAGACACAAAACTGCTGTTGCTGACTTGGCATTCATCATGCACATGCAGCTAAAATAAGTACATATTTTTAGCATAATCGCCATGGTAACGCTAGAGCATTTACTCTAGAGAGAGAGAGAGAGAGAGAGGGAGAGAGAGAGAGCGAGAGAGAGAAAGACAGAAAGCTAAAATGTGCAATGTTTGGCACTTTCATTTCCAGTCTCCATGGTGACAGTGACGTCTTTCTAAGTTTATTAATACAGTTTTCACCCTCGATGTTTTACACACACATACTCGCTCTCAGGGAGAGCAATGAAGAAAGGCAGAGAGAGATGTTCACCATCTGTTACATTCAGCGTGAGTGTGTGTGTGTGTGTGTGTGTGTGTGTGTGTGTGTGCGCGCGCATGCTCGTGTGCACATAGGTCGTTGTATATCTGTAAAGGACACAAGATTGAAACCGTTGAAACAGCAATCTCTGTATGTCTGGTTGCCAGATACTGCCTTTTATTGCTAATTGACATTGGTTGCCAGAGAAAAAAAAATCCATGATCAGATATTGGTAAAGCAGTAAATTGTGAATATGGGTTGCCAGATTGGAGAAACACACGACGCATTTGAAGTGCACTTGGATGTCAATTAAAATCTAAGCCACCAAAGTTGCTATATCCTGGTTGCTAGGTTTAGACCTATACATTCCTTAGAATGTATCGGTTGATGTTAAAATGGGTTTGGGTTGCCAGATTGTGTGCAAGTGTTAGAAAGGGCTCTCAAAGTGGTCTTGATAATCCTGGTTACAAGGTGCTGTAAATATGTGTGAAGCTGGTTGCCAGATTGTGGCACAAGTACCCACCTTAGCAGCCATTCGGGAGTAGAGGGCATTCTGATCCTGAGCTGAGGTCATCTTCTCCCGGCGCACCATCTCCTTTAGATCCAAGCGATCATCATCTGCAAAGTAACGCACACGCTCGCCGGCGACATGGGTCTCAATCTGCCGTCACACACACACACACACACACACACACACAGTTAAATGATTTAATCACCCTTGTTGATTATTTGTGGATTAACATTTGAAAGGGTGCTCAAGAGGCTCTTCACACACACACACACACACACAACACACACACACACACACACACACACACACACACACACACAGAGAGTTCTGTAAGAGGTGAGAAATAAAGGCAGAAGTGTGTGTTGCTAAGGGTGCCACAGTCATTGGACTGTGAGTCACAAGTTGCTCATACTTACACTACAAGGACAAAACGTTTGTGGACACCTGACCATAAGATTGATATGAGCTTCTTTTTAAACATTAGGAAAGCATATATAAGCTCCACTCTTCTGGGAAGATGTTCCACAAGATTTTGTGAAGATGTGCGAGATTTCATTTCACCATAATGGTGTTAGTAAAGTCAGGTACTGCTTGAGGTGACGTGACGAAGCCTGCAGTGAAGCTCAAATTCATCCCCAAAGGTGTTCATTAGGTTCGGAGCTTTACAGCAGGAAGATCTTCCACTCCTAACCCCTGGAAAGCGGCTCTTCATGGAGCTGGCTTTGTGCACAAACAGCTAGAACATGTTTGGGCCTCACTGTCCAAGTGAAGGAAAAACATTTCCAGAGACATCTAATACAATGGTGAGTCCAACATCATGGAAACGGTTTTGCTGGAAAAGTCAGGTGTTCGAATACTTTTGTCCATGAAGTTTTCGGAAAAGTTGTTAAATAAGAAATGAATTTGCAATAGTCACAGTTCCGGGATTGCAGAATTAAAAAAAACGGAAAGGAACGATGGATTCTTACCGCTTTCTTCTTCCTCCGCCCACCTTTCGGCTCCACGTGCTGGGAGGAGCCGCTGATCGGCCACGAGTGTCCCGATTGGTCTGTTCTGAACAAGACCACTTCCTGTTCCGCCTCCTGCTGCACAGACAGCAAGAAGGGCAATTATAACATACGGACACGGACACACAAACCATACAGACACTGCACAGCACACACACACACACACACACACACACACACACACCTTTTTGGGTTTGTGAGCCTGATTCTCTCTCGCCTTCCGCGCAGCTTCTAGCTGAGCCTTCAGCGAGTCCATTAGAGCCTACACACACACACACACAATATGCAAATGAGACTACAAATATATGCAAATGAAACAGCATTATGCAAATTAGACATTAACAAATTAGCGCCCCGCTGTAAGACGGGAGCGCATGAGGTTCAGTACATTACTAGTACGTCATACGGTGGTAATGACTGCGATGACCCCTTTTACACGGCGTGCACTTCCATACTAATCAGTGTTTACCTCACGTGGAGGATTAGTTTACAATCCCAAACATCTCGCAGCATCATTCTGGGAGATTGGGGAACAACTGTTCTAGACTGAGACATTCCCGCTGTCTTACTACACAGTACACACACACATACGCTTTCTTCAGGTTTGAAAACTGAATCACTGGCGGGGAAAAAGAACGAGACCTCAGTGGCCTCAGTGGCTCGTTTTCAGCTCACCATATTCCCCATGAGCTCGGCTTTGAGAAGTTTGGCCCCGAGTTTATTCATCTCCTCGTCGGTCAGGAGCGGCACTTCCTCTTCTTCTTCCTCACTCTCTGAACTGTAATCACAAAAACAAAACGTCTCAACCAATGATCTACTGTTATACAGCGATCCAGGAGTCTATTAGTATCTAATCATCTGGATTTATCATCTGGAGAACCTTCAGCTATCAGCATGCTGTTCTTCAGCCTCAGCTACATCATTCCACTTCTCAAAGAGCTTCTCCTGCTATATTATTCTTTTCCTTCTTCTCTTTCCTTCCTTTCATCCGTCCCGCTCGAATTTACGATTATGTCTTACGATAATATCCTTATGTTTTGGGCCCTTTGACGCAGCCGTGTGCAAAAGTTTGCGCGCCTACCTTATTGTCAAATAGACACTGTTAACTTTGTTGGATTTTTTTCCCCCAAGCGGAAAAACCGAAGGTGTGTAAACTTTTGCACTCAGCTGTATTTATAATCCACTGGGAGGAATTTGACTGAAAAATGAACATGTTGATGAAAACATCCTAAAACACAGATTATCAGTCAGTAGCGTAATAAACTGTAAAGTCTCTCACACACACACACACACAAAGCTAATTTGGGATGTAGCACGAAGAGGTTGATAAAGTTCAGGTCACTGCACACACACGTGCACACACACACACACACACACGTGCACACACACAAAATGTGATAATAAGCCACATTTCCTAATAAGTCAATGTGAGCTCTGTATTACAGTGTTTCAGTGTCACAATGTAAATTTTTGTTTTAAATCAACAAGATTGTATGTGTTTGTATGTGTGTGTGTGTGTGTGTGTGTGTGTGTGTGTGTGTGTGTGTGTGCGCGCACAGAGCTTTGGGTCCAAAATTATCCATCATGCAAACACAGCAGTGTGTGAGCTCATCTCAGTAACATAAATTAGCGCATTAGTGTGTTTTACACGCCTCAAACTGGCAACCAGAATTTAGTCATTATGGTGCTGATTGGCGGTCGACCTATTGATCGGCCGGACGATTAATCTGGTCAAATTTTTGCCGCTTTTTAATTAATCAGCATCATATATCTCCGCTAATAACCACAGCCTTCGATTTTAATCTAGAAATCCAAGTGTACACGAACCATGCGCTTCTACAATATGGCAACCCACATGCACAAGGTACTACTTTTTAATGTCTGATCATGGATTTTTTTTGTCTCTGGCAAAAAACAATAAAAGGCAGTGCATTGTGCGTATCTGGCAACCGGAGAAAATGCTGATTGCTGTTCCGATATTTTTAAACTTGTGTCCTATACAGATATGCAACGACCTCCGTGCACACACACACACACACACACACACACACACACACACACACACACACACACACACACTGTGTTCACTCTTAATTACCCTTTAAACATACTCGTGTGTGTGTGTGTGTGTGTGTGTGTGTGTGTGTGTGTGTGTGTGTGTGTGTGCACGGAGGTCGTTGCATATCTGTATATGTGTGTGTGTGTGTGTTCACCTGCTCTTCTGCACTGGTGCAGTCCTTCTCTCTTCCTCCTTTTTTAGTGTTACTGACTCCTCCTTCTCTTTCACTCCACCCTTCTTCTCCTCTCTCTTCTTCAACGCAGGGACAGCATCATCATAATCATCGTTATCATTTCCAGGTTTCAGGAAGTTCCTTGAGCTCTGATTGGAAGAGCAGGTTGTCAATCCAGGCCTCCTAAAGCCCTCCCCCAGAGGCAAGAAGTCTTCAGAGTCTGAGGGTTTGAGAAAACGTCCTCTTTCTCTCTCCGTTCCTCGGTCTCTCGCCATGTCCTTCCGTCTTCCAATATCCTTCTCTTTGTCCCTGTCTTGCTCTCTATCTCTGTCTCGCTCTCTGTTTTCGTCCCGGTCTCGCTCTTTGCCCCACTGTTCCCTACCGATGTCCCTCTGCCTTTCCCAGTGCCTCTCTCTGTTTCTCTCTCTGTCCCTGTTCTTCTCCCTATCCTTCTCGCTGTCCCTGTCCTTCTCCCTGTCCCTCTCTCTGTCCCTGTCCCACTCTCTGTCCCTCTCTCTCCTCCACCCTTGTGTCCGTCCATATCCCTCTCCTTTCCTCCCAAAGTCTCGGTCATCTTTCCTCTGTGAGAAAACGGATTCCTCGGCTTCCTTAAGTCTCTTCTGAAACTGCTCCATGGACTACAACACACACACACACACACACACACACACACACAATCAATTGTAGTCTAAAAAAATTAATTCAATGTTTATTTACACATTTGGAGAGATTTAACTTCCAGCACCAAAAGCTGAATCTGGTTGGTCAAACATAACGAGGGAGCACTAAACGTCTTTCTATCAGTCACCAAGAGGTGCATCAAGCATGGGGTTCCTTAAGAGAGTGTTTAAGGTGTGTGTGTGTGTGTATACCCCATATCTCTCAGCCACCACTTCATCCAGGCTGCGCCTCTCTCTCTCCGCCTGCTCCTTCATCCTTTGATAGGACTTCATGAGCCAACCCCGTCCTCCATCATCAACCACGGCCGCTGATAGAGAGAGAAAGAGAGAGAGAGAGAGAGAGACAGGAGAGATCGAGTGAGAGAAAGAGAGAGAAACGGAGACAGGGACTAAATTATTTAATATACTTCGCTCCATTTTTGTCATCTGGCTGATTCACATTTAGCCACGCCTACCAAATTCCATTAAAGGGGTTGAAATGTGTGAGAATGTGTGTTTACCTTTAGTAGCTGCACTACTGGCACCTTCCTCAGGGGGCAGTCCACTTCCTCCATTCTTCCAATATGGATTTAGCTCTAATCTGTGAAGGCCGGCCTAAGAGATACAGCAGATGGGCGGGGCTTAAACATCACCCTTCAACACACAAACAGAAATAGGGAAACGCGCCTTTACTCGCACACGTCCCGTCACCTGTTCGATGCTCTGTGCTTTTTCGCGCTCCGCCTCTTTCTCCGCCTCCTTCTTTGCTCGACGCTCGGCAACTGACGTTGTCTTCATGGCCAAAAAGTCAAACGTCATCCACTCGTCTCTCTGCTGAGAAAGACAAACGGTCCCGCCATTGTGAGTTTACTGTGGGCGTGTCCCAAATCACACACACTTTTTCACGCTTTCCCACTTCAGCCTTTCACACGCACCCTCTCGCTGGAACTGCTGGTGGTCTGAGTCTGAGTCTGAGTCTGATCCGAAACCTTCCATGCTTTATCAACACTTCCTGTTATAGATGAAGCCTCCACCCAATCATCAGATTCCTGCAGATTCGTGATCAAGAGACATGAAAAAGAACAACAAAGTACAAAATACATCAGAGAAGAAAAGAAAGGCACTAAAAATACTTTACAAACATTAGTATGAATAAGAAAGTGGTGCTCAGAAGTGTACAATATAAACATGCTGACAAATAAATAGACCAGCAAGAAGACCTCAGAGGTATCAGACGACTGATCGTCCTGGGATTTCGTTTTCTCTTTCCTCTCTTTCTTCTTCTTCTCCTTCTTCTTCTTCTTGGATTTCTCCTTTTTCTTCTTGCTTTTCACAGAATGGTCCTGAAATAAATGGGGGGGGGGGGGGGGGATAACCACAACAAAATCATTAGGAATAAACATATTGTGCGCACAGACCTTCTTCCACCCCCACCCCCACACACCTCATTTATCTGCTGCAGCCGCTGCTCAACATCTGGGAGCATCCAGGTGTCTTCACCTCGGGCCTTTCTTTGCTTTTCTTTTCGCTCGTCTTTCTCATACTGACGCTTGGCCTAGCGAGAGAGAGAAGAGAGATTGTTAGGGGTCAGTTCTTTGAGCCTTTTAGGAGTCGATTATTTGAGTCAGCTTTTTAAGAATCGACTCTTTAGAAACCTATTATTTGATTACGTTTTAAGGAGTCGAATCTTTGAGCCATCTTTTTAGGAATCAATTCATTCAGTCAGGGTTTTTTTTTTAAAACAGTTCTTCGAGTCAGCTTTATAGGAGTCGGTTTTTTCGGAACTTTTTCAAGGTCGACGACTTGACTCTTTAAGGAGTCGACTCTAATCAGCTCTTTAGATGCTAATTCTTTTAGTCAGCTTTTTAGGAGTCGGTTCGCACTGAACATGACACACAGTATATATACTGTAGCAGTGCGAAGGTGAGTGTTAAAGACCTGACTAAACTCTACACTGGGAGACTTCAGTATTCTAAACAGGACACTTGTGTATACATAAGAAGCGATTTGCCAGTCGGCTAAAAACATTAGCCATGTAGCGCACCACTGCTTCCCGAGCAGCTTTCAATTTTCATTAATAATAAATTATTATAAAGCTCGTATCCAGTAAACCTGTTATAAATGCTGGTTTACCTTCTGGAGTACTTCCTCTCGCGCTTTACGCTTTAATTCTTTATTTTCCTCAATGCTACCGGCGCTTTGAAACGCACCCGCGTAGGCCGCCATGACACTACCGGAAACCGAGGCGTGTGCGCTGCCGCAAACACGGTCCGAGGTGTCGTAACGCGTCACTACCTAGCAAAAATGAATAAATAAATATATAAAATAAAGGAAAATAAAATACAAACTAAACATAAATGTACAAAAGAATGGGTCAATACGTTTCATTATAAAACATATGTTGTGTAAATAGGACTGAAAAAGTACTTTTGAATATGAACAGGCTACAATTTGGAATATTTTGGGCTTTATTTGCAAATATTAAAATCTCATGTTAATTTATTCTATTTATAAACCTTTTTTTTTTTCATTTTGAAGAATCTATATGTATATAAAATATATTTGCAATATAAATGCATTCAAAGATACTAAGGTTCCATATAACAGTGACATTATATCATAGCACTGTTTGTGTGTGTGTGTGTGTGTGTGTGTGTGTGTGTGTGTGTGTGTGTGTGTGAGCCCTACGGGATAAAGAGACGAGGTTAGACAAAATGAGCTCCCACACTGCACAAAACCATCATCATCAATGCATCCGCTGCATCACAACATGGTCGATAAAACTCACAGAGAGCTTCTCTCTCTCTCTCTCTCTCTTTCTCTCTTTTTCTCTTTACTCCCCCACACACACCGCAATAAGCCCACCAGTTCTTCTATGACCCAAACATCCGCAGTCATTTATATTCACACTACAAAGTGTACGAATCCAACTGGCTGCATCCCAAATCCAGGCTTATCGTCACACTCATAAAGTGCTGCCTCAGGCTGCATTCACACTGGCTGTTTTATTTCTTTATTTATTTCCCTTAACCACTGGTGCATAATCTTATATGTAATCGTTAAAGGAAGCAACCGCAATCACAATGCGGACGCTTTTTATTTTTTCTTTACAAGTGCTTCATTCGCCTTGTTTTTGGCAGAGCAAAGCAATACGGGGGGATAAAAAGAGCACAAGGATTTCAGAAATAAAGCAGAACAATCAGGTCACAGCTCAAGAAGTGAGAGAAAAAAACGACACGATGGAGGATGAGGTCGGAGATATGTTAGGGAACGGACGTAGAAATGGCGTTTTTTTTTTTCAGAGGGACGTCCGTAGAAACGTAGTGTGGCCTCGTATAGGTTCATCTTCAGTCCTTATATGTGTCAATTTCACGTTTTTTTCCTTTTTTTACAATAGTTATAGTTAGTAATAGTTTAATTATCTAAGAGTCTAATTTGTCACACACCATATATCTTGGTAGCTCAGTGCTTAAATCGTTGGTCTTTTTGGTACAAGTTCAAGTCCTTTGCGCTTTTCACAATGGATAGTATCTCGAAACAGCTTCACAGAATTTGAGTTTAAGTGAATGATGTGTGTTTATACCTGATGAGCAGCTCGTGGCAATGAAAAACTCCCCTAGATGTTTATGTGGAAGAAACCTTGAGAGGAACCAGACCCAAAAGGTCATAGGTTCATATCCCAGGACCACCAAAGTGCTGCTGGTGAGGTGTATAAATTGGGAAATAGTGCATGAGAGGTGGGAAGTGATGAAGTACAAATACTTAGTTACTGTACTTAAGTATTTTTCTGGTATCAGTATTGTACTTCACTATTTATTTATTTGGACTTTTTACTTTCACTTATTACATTTTTTACACAAATATCTGTACTTTCTCCTTCTTACATTTTCAAAACAGACTCAAATCTATTTGGTGACATCATCAATATTTTTTCTTGCCATTTTCAGCCCATTGAACTGTTTCTTGCCTTTTTAAGTCCCCTGGTGTATCATTTCCAGTCTCTCTCTCACACCACAGACGTAGACTAGTTTCTGAAGCTCACAATGAGCAGGTAGAAGGTGAAAAGAAGTCTGGGGTTAACGTGGATGAGACAGAGGGAGTCAGTGATGGAAACATGACTGAGAACAGACACATTCCTGATCACCTCATCATCTTTTCCCTGCTTGTGTTCTACCTGGTGGATGTTCAGACTGCATTTAAATTCTTTTATATTAATATGACATGAGGTCCAGTTACCAAGTACATGTCAGAGCCCAAACTTCATTACTTTAACTCAAGTGAAAAAGTGTCTTGAGTCTTGAGGAACTTCAACTTCTACTGAGTGAAGGATGTGTGGACTTTTACCACCTCTGAAGAACATTAATCTGGATGTGTGTGTGCTTTGTGCTTAGTTTTAAGATACCAAAACAATTCTGAGGCCTTCATTGAATCATTAACTAACACATATCCACATATTACACGACGTACGTACGTATTCCCCACTTTGGTTTGATGTATTTTACATAGCAGGACCTCTTTAGCAGTCTAGAAGATACTTTACTGTAAGAATGAACTCTAAAGAGTCTTGAATCTGACTGAACCCAAGGATCCAACTGAGAACGAGTTTTCCTGTGAAAGCTGATTCTGTTTGTTTTTTTCTATTTCTAATCATGTTTTTTTATCTATTATCACACTATCCAACACTGAAGAAACGTTCAAGAGATGTTTATTTAACATCATTTGTTTATTTGATGTTTTCTGAAATATAGGAAATGTACAAGCACAGCAAATAATTACAATGTCAAATCCATAGACGTTTTTGCGACCCCGTGGCAACTCTTCCACGACTCGCCGATCTCTGAGCTGATCTACGCCTCATAATGTGTATTTGATCATTGTAGCAAATTAGATTCAATATATGAGTCTTAAATTCAATTCATTTAGCATTGTAAGGCAAAAAAAGGTTTCTTGCGTTGGCCGGGAATCGAACCCGGGTCAACTGCTTGGAAGGCAGCTATGCTCACCACTATACCACCAACGCTTGTGGAGAAGCTGAACATAGAAGAGCTTTTTGAAAAGTCCAACATCTGGAGTGGTACATTCCTGAAGAGTGATCACATGACCTGAGAAAAATGTAGCCTTGGATATGTGGCAGAAGTCTGTAATGAATGTTTGTGTGTGTGTGTGTGTGTGTGTGTGTGTGTAAACTGGTTTTCTTGAAAAAACAGGCCTTGCTTTCTCTGCAAAGAAGCACTTTCTGTGACACACCGTGCGTGTGTGTGTTTGTGTGTGTATGTGTGTGTGTTTGTGTGTGTATGTGTACGTACGTATTCCCCACTTTGGTTTGATGTATTTTACATAGCAGGACCTCTTTAGCAGTCTAGAAGATACTTTACTGTAAGAATGAACTCTAAAGAGTCTTGAATCTGACTGAACCCAAGGATCCAACTGAGAACGAGTTTTCCTGTGAAAGCTGATTCTGTTTGTTTTTTTCTATTTCTAATCATGTTTTTTTATCTATTATCACACTATCCAACACTGAAGAAACGTTCAAGAGATGTTTATTTAACATCATTTGTTTATTTGATGTTTTCTGAAATATAGGAAATGTACAAGCACAGCAAATAATTACAATGTCAAATCCATAGACGTTTTTGCGACCCCGTGGCAACTCTTCCACGACTCGCCGATCTCTGAGCTGATCTACGCCTCATAATGTGTATTTGATCATTGTAGCAAATTAGATTCAATATATGAGTCTTAAATTCAATTCATTTAGCATTGTAAGGCAAAAAAAGGTTTCTTGCGTTGGCCGGGAATCGAACCCGGGTCAACTGCTTGGAAGGCAGCTATGCTCACCACTATACCACCAACGCATGTGGAGAAGCTGAACATAGAGGAGCTTTTTGAAAAGTCCAACATCTGGAGTGGTACATTCCTGAAGAGTGATCACATGACCTGAGAAAAATGTAGCCTTGGATATGTAGCAGAAGTCTGTAATGAATGTGTGTGTGTGTGTGTGTGTGTGTGTGTGTGTGTGTGTGTGTGTGTGTGTGTGTGTGTGTAAACTGGTTTTCTTGAAAAAACAGGCCTTGCTTTCTCTGCGAAGAAGCACTTTCTGTGACACACCGTGCGTGTGTGTGTATGTGTGTGTGTGTGTGTGTGTGTATGTGTGTGTGTGTGTGTGTGTGTGTATTTTTGTTCCTGATCATAGAAAAAAGATACAGAACATACCCTATACAGCCAAAAGTTTGTGGACACCTGAGCGTAACATCCGTATGCGTTTCTTTGTTGAACATTGCCAGTCCACATTTAGTCCCGATTTGCTCTTATAATAAGCTCTGTTCTTCTAGGAAGATGTTCCACTAGATTTTGTGAAGATTTGTGAGATTGCATTTATTCTCAAGGAGGTTAGAAAAGTCAGGTACTGATGTAGGTGAGGTGAGGAAGCATGGGTTTTAGTTAGCCTTTCAGTTCATCCTAAATAGGGTTGGAGATCCTTCACATTTTAAAACCATGTAAAGCATATCTTTACGGAGCAGGATTTGTGAACAGGAGCATTTTCATGTTAAAATTTCTTTAAACATTTAACATATTTAAGCTCGAGAAGGTTCTTCTGGCGTTTCCTGAGAACGGAACATGCGAACAATTTGTACTCAAACTTCTGAGCAAAAGTCTGACATCCTAACCACTGAACGACCACATCCTTTGCAGCTGTCCTACGTTTAGGACATCAAAAGTCCCAGCTGTTTTTTCTATAGTATTTTGTGGAACTAAATTATATTTGTACTCATTTATTTATAAAGTCTTGCACAGATGAAAAAAAGACAAACAAAGGAACAGAAACTTTGGTATGATTTTCTCTTGGTTTTCTAAAAGGGATGTTTATTTAACATTTATGGATGGAGTGTCCAGCGTCAAGAGCTTTACATGTTTATATATTTCGAGGACCAAAAAGATCACGCTTGGTGGTGGGTCCTCAGTAACCTGATGGATTGCGGTATTTGTTTTTCTTAATTTCTACAGGAAATAGGAAAAAATGAAGGAGTTGGGAGGGAAGAACTGTTTATAGAGGCTATAATCTACTTTAGATAAATGTTACTTGAACTTTGCCATCGATTATGGTCGAACAGCTTCATTTCATTCTCATAACCCAATTCCCATCCAACCCAATGAAGCGAGTAAGTATGTCCTGATTTACTGCGTTTTGTCTCCATCTAGCGGCCGCGTCTGGAAGTGCTCCAAATTCTACTATAGACCCAAAGAGCACTAAGCTACTTAAAATATTTTTAAATATGCAGATTTTTCTTACTTTTTAATATTATTTTATAGTTATACATACATTTACGCATCATATCTTGCAACATGATCTCTAGGAGTTCATATTATAAAACTGTTTCTATAAAAAAACAAAAATAAAGTTAACATTAAAAAAAATTCCGTTCAAAGTGTAACGAAGCAGTTCGCCATTTTGTGTGTTCGCTTAATAAGAACTACATTTCCCATCTTTCTGTAAATCTCGTTTCCCTAGGTAACCGTTCATGTTTGGTACACAGGTTGCTCTCCGGTGGTTAGTTTGTATAGATGGTTGTTTAGTGTTTAAAGACGATATACATTTTGAAATTTATCATAAAAAAAGAATTTAAAATGTATATATTTGTGTTTTATTCAATGAGTTTAGATTAACGACATGATCGGGGCTCCTGTGGACTTCTCTTTTAAAGATCTGTGCTCAGTAGAAGGTGCGTGAACAAAACAATTTACTGAAAACATTTTAATTAGTGTTTGTAGTAAACGTTTTTAAAACATTATACGAAATTAAGTGTATTTATTGTAGGGAAAAAGACCAACTTAAATAACTGGGGGAAAGTGCTGTGTGCTCTGATTGGCCAGAGTAGTCACGTGATTGACTGGGATGACGTGTAGTCCGGAAGTGAATTGTATATTTAAAATGTATAGTATTTATAATGTAAAGACTGTTTAATGCGAAGTATGTCATTTTTTGAAGGCACGTAAAAATAATAATTAGTAATATAATTATATAACTTCAATTTTTTGAGCGTTTGTTTTGAATCGCTTTCGCTTTTGAGTTGCACGTGCGTTGGTGGTATAGTGGTGAGCATAGCTGCCTTCCAAGCAGTTGACCCGGGTTCGATTCCCGGCCAACGCAAAAATACTTTTGCTCTAAAATTCTACATTTATTAAGTTTAAACATTCATATACCAATCATAACTTTACGACCATTTTCCTAAAATTATGTTGGTCCCCCTTTTGCTGCTAAAACAGTTCTGACCTGTCGATCATAAACAGCATGAACTTCTTCAGCAATTTGAGCTACAGGAGCTCGTCTGATCGTTTGATCGGACCACACGGCCTACCCCTCACTCCTCATATGCATCAATAAGCCCATGATCCCTGGACCACATTTGAAATATACTGACCATTGCACACCAGGAACATCCCACAAGAGCTGCAGTTTTGGAGATGCTCTAAACCCAGTCGTCTAGACATCACAATATGGCCCTTATCCCTTGAATTGATGGAATATGGGCTGAAAACACTCAGATAACTGAGTAAAAAAAATAATAGAGAACTTATTTCTTACAGAGGTAAAAAAAAATGTATAGTACATATTGAGCGAATACTCTCCTTTTTATCAAGGGTGAAGATGAGAAGCGATGAAGCTAGATAGATTCTTGTTATTATCTGGGATAGGAAGCATCATGAACCTCAGATGAGCGAATGTACATGCCTTTAAAACAGAGTATTTATTGATCCAAGTAAATCCGAATCCAAAAGCAGGCAGAAGTCGTGCAAACAGGATCGAAGTGGCGAAACAGGTATTAAACAAGTCAACACCAAGATGAGCTATAAGGTTTGGAGAGCCACTGGAGCAGATCAGTAGCTTGGAGATGCAGGTTTGCATGGTTTTTAAGGCTGCAGTGGTTTTCGGGATTTGGAGTAAAGTATTCTGACATGTTGAATACTTTTATACCACATTATACAACTTAATGCCGATGTATAAATGTGTGTGTGTCAGATGTTCTTGCAGAAGAGCCCAACAAGGGAATGCGTGTACCATGGAGAACCTCAGAGGGAAAGTTTGCAAGCCAGGCACTCCGTCTGAACAACAACCTTTTAACCGACACGACCGGACTCATGGAGACATTGTGTGCTTTATTCGTCGAGCCGAAAAGACTCGCCTGGCTCGACCTGTCCTTCAACAAGATCACGCACATTCACCCGGTACATATACACAAATTTACCCATGTCAAGGGGAACAAGAGTTCTCTTAAATCAGTAAGAGCATCAACACCGTGTTTGGTTTTCTCAGGTCCTTACTGAGCTGGCGGAGTTGCGTGTTTTGTATCTACATGGCAACTCGGTGTGCAGTTTCTCTGAGGTGGACAAGCTCGGGGCATTGCCGCTCCTGCACACCATCACACTTCATGGAAACAGCATCGAGACGGAGCAGGGTTACAGGTGAAGGTCATACTGCCTCATCTGTAGCACGTAGGTTAAAACTTTCAGATATTTATCGATTGTTCACTTCATTTATTAGAAACTACGTGATCACCGCCCTGCCTCATCTGAAGATGATGGACTTCAGCGTCATCACCAAACAGGACCGAATCATGGCCGCCATCTGGCACAGGCCCCCAAGGAACCGCAAACCCACCAATCGCAGTGCAGCAAACATTTCGAAGAAGTAATTTGCAATTACATTTCAAGGCACGTGGACACCTGACCATCACATCTGTATGTGGTCCAGGATGCTTTTGAGTCTGGTTCTTTTGAAGGTTTCTTCCTCATGTCATCTAAGGGAGTTTTTCATTTTTTACTGCTCATCAGAAATAAATATACACCATTCACCTTCACTCTTAAATTCTCTAAAGCTGCTTTGAGACAATGTCTGTTGTGAAAAGCGCAATAGAAATAAACTTGACTTGACTGTTACCACAAAACCGTCACCCTGATGTTGGAATCCGTACAGAATGTCTTTTATTGTAGCATTAAGATTTTCTGAGCACAAAGTGAGTTCCATGATGACACTGTATAAATGTTAGAGTAGAAGTGCTCCAGTGACCTCCAAAAAAAAAGACATGAATTCAACCCTGTTGAACACCTTTGGGACAAATTTAAATCCAATCCAATCCAATTACATTTTATTTGTCATTTACAAAATGTAATGCTTTTTTATGACTGTCTAATAATAAAGAATGTTCAAGAAATAAATATATAAATAGAACATCAAATTCATAAATAAAAATACAATGAAATAAGAAATACAAAGTATAAAAGTATAAACTGTAAAGTTCATCACAAAGAAAGTAGAATAGATAATAGATATTAATATTAGATATCAAATAGTATAAAAAATGAATAAAAATAAACAACAGGAACACCAACTGCACCCTCCGGCCTCTTCACCTCACCTACACCACTACATGATCACACTAACACTCGAAACTGAATGATCACAGATCTCCACAGAGTGGAGTTTATTGTAACAGCAACAAGTAATTAATTCTAATAAATAGATTATTGTTAGTTATAGTTAATATTTAAATAATTAGACACCTGACTGTGGCATCCTGAGGTCACGTCCCACCTCATGAAGATTATCGACTATTAAAGAAGTAGATGGCGACCCTGCAAACATCCCGAATCATCTAGAGACGTACCAGTGCCATCTTTACTCCACCTCATTCAGGGTTTGGACATTGGACCTTTTTGAGTGTTTAAAGGCTCTGGCGTGGAGAAGCTGGTGTTGGATCTATAATGATCTCAAATGTTGAGCTATTTCATGAGTTGCTCAGTAGCTCCTGGTTCCAAAACCTCAACTGAATGTATAAAACTGTAGAAAGAACATCACTCATAATCACACACTCCAGTGCTCATGTTAGTTCTCACTCTTTAGTGTTCTGTCTTGGTTAAAGACTATAATCATACTCTTGATGTCACCCAAATGAGGATGGGTTCCACTTTTGAGTCTGGTTCCTCTCAAGGTTTCTTCCTCATAACATCTAAGGAAGTTATTTCCTTGCCACAGTCGCCACGGCTGCCAATCAGGGATAAACACACACCGATGACCTTAACTCTTAAATTCTTTAAAGATGCTTTAAGACGATGTCTGTTGTGAAAAGCGCCATAGAAATAAACTTGACTTGACTTGGAAACCCAAACCTGTTACAGCATCACAATGTCCCTGTGCAGAAAGCCAGCTCCATGAAGATGCTTTACATGATTTGAAGTGGAAGATCTCCTGCTATAAAGCTCAGACCTTAACCCTAATAAACACCTTTGATTAGAGTACCATATAACACTATTGCATTCACCAATCCATACAGCTACACTCAAAAATCTAGTGGAACATCTTCCCAGAAGAGATTATTATAAGAGCAAAAGGGGACTCGAAGTGGAATTGGATGTTCAACTCAGTAAGTAATTATTAGTTTAAAAATATTGCGTCCAAAGAATCAGGACACCAGACTTTTCCAGCCATATGTGCTCCTCAAAGTGATACCACAAGTTTGGAGGCACACATTTTGTATAGGACGTATAGAAGACCCAAACCTGTTCAATGCCCATGAAGATGTGGAAAAGCTCCTGCTATAGATCTCTGACCTTAACTCTATTGACCTAAACAAATTTGTACATCACCCCAGGCCTCTTCACCTCACCTTCATTAGTACCTGGATTTACTAACACCCTTGTGGATGAATGGGATCTCACAAAAATCTAGCAGAACATCTTCCCAGAAGAGTGGAGGCTATTATAAGAGTCAATCAGTGTGGAATTGGATGTTCATAAACTTCTGGTTGTATAGTGTAAATGACAGTAAGTAAGAACAGGAGCTTTGAGTATGGATTTGGACTGTAGTTAATGGACATTCGGTGCAACCCAGATGAGGATGAGGTTCCCTCTTGAGTCTGGTTCCTCTCAATGTTCCTTCCTTATGCCGTCTCTGGGAGTTTTTCCTTCACCACAGTCTCCACCGACATGTTCATCAGGGACAAACTTACACTTATAAAGAACATTTGCATTTTTTATCACCACATTTTCTGTGTAAATCTGCTTTGAGACAATGTTTGTTGTTAAAAGCGCAACAGATAAAAATGAATTGAATTGTATGTTGTTTTTATTTAGTTTTCTCAGAAAATGAATCTGTGATTAAAACATTCTAAAGTCAAATAAAGTTATTATGATTTTTGTTGCAACTTTTTTTTATTATTAGCATTTCAGCACTTCTGCAACCGACTTCGCTCCAAAACCGGAAGTAGTTCCCATTTCCGGAAATCGCTATAATGGCGGAAGTCGTCACGTTGTTGCCTTGTGTTCGCAGAAAGGTGTCATGTGACACTCCTTAACGCGAGAAGGAACCCTGGAGAAGACGCGAAACACTTCGGAGTTTTTCTCTAAATATATTAAATTGTTGAGGGTTTGAGTTCCCTCGTGTATCAGAGCGCAGAGGGAGACACCGGAAGTGTGAGTGGGCTCGAGCTGCGATGGGGTGCTGTTACAGCAGCGAGAGCGAAACAACCGAACAGGTAAATGTTTGTTAGCATGTTAGCGGGATAAACCCAAAATCTACACAAGTATCCGTTTATAGAAGAAATACTTATTAAAATAGTGGTGTGTACAAATAAATGTAAAGATATCCTCATGCTTCCACGACTGTCATCCTTTAAATATGGGGTTCGACTGACTTTTCTTTTGGGGTTCATCAGTTTGTGGTTTAAAAAGCAAAGATAAATATAATATACACTTATTTTTTGTAAGAAGAGAAGATTGTCAGAATGTTTGCATAATTGTATATTTCTAATATATGCAAATATATAGTTATATGTATTCAAATGCTTATTGTGCACGAAGTTGGTTTCTGCGCATGTGCAAATCCTGATCTCTAAATCTACACACATGTACACAGTGATTAATCAACCAGTGATTCATCTTCAGTCAGAATTCAGTCTAATGCACTAAATGTTTGCAGGTACCATCCCTAATCCCCTCCTGCTTCTCTTTCACTGGGTCAAAGTCAGGCTAAAGATAGAACCGCCCCACTACCTTGTCACTGATCCAAACACAGCTGTTTGGTAAGAAGGTTGAGTAAATCTGTCATCGTTACAGCCGAACAAAAGTGTAGAAATGGTGTTGGAGGGGCACGTCGTGCACATTGCTTTAGTTTCTACGCAGCAGTTGTAATGGTATGAAGATTTCCTTTCACCAGACGCACTTTCAGCTTTACGCCGTCTCGGCATCCAGGCTTTTAGTTTCTCCAAACATCCAGCTGAAAAACTTTGGAGATTCTTTACGATCCGGTTCATCCCAGAGCAGTTCGATAAGATTTCGATGCGGTGACCGGGCAGGCCATTCCATAAAGGATGTCGCTCCTGTTCTCTCTCTCTCTCTTGAAGTAACGTTTTTCAGAGCTACGCTTCGGCTCGTCGTCTTGTTTTAATGAAGTACAGAATGAAAGCCGTGTTGATTTCACTTTCCTGGAACATTAAGCGTCCACCTTCATGTTTGACTGTGGGCATGAGGGATTCTGATAACGTCTTCTCTCCTGGTCTCAGTCTTCAACTCGTAATCTGTTTCTAGCCAAAAATGTCCCATTTGGACTCCACAGGATTTTCTTCTTCACACTGCTTGTTTCATGTTCTTGTTTTTTTTTTAAGCAAGTTTGTTACATAGAAACAAAAGGAACAGACAAAGCCACTATAGCGAGACTTTGTGGACACTCTAAAGGACAGTCACAGGAGCGTGAGTCACGTTAAACCACGCTGTCGAGACCAGACTCCCGAAATGAGTGCGCTGTCTCAAGAGCTGTGTGTGTTCTAGGACACAGCGGTCGGTTGCCAGTCTGTTTTGGAGTCTGTGTCCTAAATTCTAGACTTTAATCGGTCAAGATTGAGTAGTATTTGACTTGGAGAGAAGGTGGCATTTGGGACACAGCCGAGCCCAGCCGGCAGGATGGACAGATTTTCAGAGATGGTCTTGTTTGTGTGGACTGGGATATCGCACACTTTCTTGTAGCAGCGTGTGAGGTTGTGTTTCCAACACCGGTATTGTAGAACAAATATGCTGACTTTGTAGCAGTGACGCACAATAAGGGGGAAAAAATTATGCATGATTCACTGCTTGCAGCCACGTCCAGCTTCCAGCTTTGTGTCGCAGTAGGGGTTGACCTTGACCGAATTATTTTTTATATTTTTTATATTTTTTTCCCCCACAGGAGAGAGACGAGCGCAAGCCGCTGATTCCGCACCCGAACCCAGACAGCAAACCGCCGAACGGGACGGAGCGGAACCCGGCCAACATCTCGTCCACCCGTACAGACGAGCAGGCCCTACTGTCCATCATCAACAAGACAGCGCAGTGAGAAACACACACACACACACACACACACACCCACACATTGTGCTGATGTTAGGATATCAGTGTCACAGGGAAATATAAACTGATTTTGTTTTTCTGTAAGGAACATCATCGATGTATCAGCTGCAGACTCGCAGGGAATGGAGCAACATGAGTACATGGACAAAGCCAGACAATACAGGTGTGTGTGTTGGGGGACAAATCTATACACAAGACAGGAAAAAAAGCCCACAATCATGACCACATGACTGCTCAAGCCCCGCCCCTCAACGTTGTTGAACTTGTAGTTATTTCTCTGTGTGTGTGTGTGTGTGTGTGTGTTTCAGCACGAAGCTGGCAGTGTTAAGTGGTACTCTGAGTCAGAAGAAGCCGCCTCCTCTTCCCTCACTCACTTCACAGCCTCACCAAGTGCTTGCCAGTGAACTAGTGCCCTACTCTGACATCCAGCAGGTACACACACACACACACTCACACGCACATACACACACACACACATACGCACAGATGCACGTTAAATGTACAGAGTGTTGATCTGGCTCTTTTATCTCCGTGTTTGGCAGGTGTGTAAGGTGGCCGCATACGCCTACAGCGCCATCTCGCAGATCAAGGTGGACGCCAAAGAAGAGCTGGTGGTGCAGTTTGCTATCCCATGATCCATTTCTGTCGGTCTCTTTTCTGCCCAATGCACCCCCCCCTCCCCCTTCCTTGTCCTAACTAATCAGAGCGGGATGATAAGCTCCGCCTCTCGCTTATCCTCTCGTCCTAACGTTGTTTTCATCCTAAACGTCATTTCGGTTCATTGATCGAGAAACAACTCGCACTGAAGGAAAACGGTGGAAATCCATATAATTTTTTTTGCTTTCCCTTCCTGATAAGGTTTCAGAGACTCTTCACTTCGTCAGGGTTTCAGCCAATCATGCACACGGACGATGGATCGGTCCAATCAGAATCTTCGTCCCCATTGATACTATTTTGTGCACGAAGTCTAAATGTTGAAGGGAAAAAAAACAAAACAAGGCAGTGGGTTTGTTTCGCCCAGTTGATTGTGACTTGCGCATATAAAAGCCTGGAACTTATAAGTATTACCTCATCCAATCAGATGCATCATTTTTACCCCCTAAATACCCCCTCCTCATACCCACACACACACCCAGATATCCTGGTGTCCTTTCCATTAACTTGGATTTTGGGGAAAAGTACAACTCAACTCTTCTCGATTAACCTTTAATTAACCTGTGTGTGTGTGTGTGTGTGTGTGTGTGTGTGTGTGTGTGTGTGTGTGTGTGTGTGTGTGTGTGTGTGTGTGTGTGTGTGTTGGTTCGGTTGCATTTTACAACTCCACCACAGTTCAGCTAGCACATTTCCGGACATCATTAGCATAGTCGAATAGCTCATGAATATCCACGACTCCGACCCGACGGACAAAAAGGGGCGGCGGTTTACTAATGAATATTCACGCTCGCATGACGCTGCGCAATAAATACGTTACGTTTCCGAATCATCGAACTGAAGCAACGGCGTGCACGAGGTCACATTTATGAATATTAATGAGCTCAGATGGAAGATCTGATTGCATTTATTTTTATTTTGTTCATTAACATATTTGTAAGGGGTTTAAAAGCAGAGGCGGAGTCTTGTCTCTGGGGAATTTATTTGCTGCAGTTTTATTTTTATTTCATTTTATTTTATTTTTTATTTTTTCCAGACCTTCTAATGAGTGTTTGCCAATTTCCTGAAATGTTTCAGGAGCTACTGATATGTTTGTAAATGTTTTTGTGAATAAATGATTTGAAATCCGATGAACAGAGAGGAGTTTACAGAGAGAGAGAGAGAATGAAGTGGGCGGGGCCGAACTGGGCTTTAGAAATTGTATATGATTTTTGGCATGTATGTAACATACTGTAACATGCATACAGTGTGTGTATGAGAGTGTAAGTGTGTGTGTGTGTGTGTGTGTGTGTGCAAGGAGTATCGTGCTTGACACAACCCCAGTAACCGACGTTTTTATCCAGAGTTGTGAAAGCACTTTTACCCTTTTTTGCCTGATCAGTCAGCACGTGCCAATAATCCATTCTATCACTTTATACACGTTTTTAATCACCATTTACAAAATATCAATCATTTAGGTGTTAAATATCACGTAATATATTTATACAATCGATTATTGGCACATGCGTAATTCCCATCTGACTGTCGGACCTCTTTTCCATAATCAAAACCTGTTTGTAATTATTTATTGTTTCCCCCTATTTCTTTTAACGTATTTATGTGGGCTCACACGCGTGTGTGTGTGTGTGTGTGTGTGTGTGTGTGTGTGTGTGTGTGTGTGTGTGTGTGTGTGTATATATATAAACTTTCACCATGTCACAAAAGGGACTGAACACGCTGTAGCAGTTGTTTTTGTTATTTTGCTTTATGGCCCTTTTGTTCTGTTTGCGCACGATCGATCGTTTTGTTGGTTTTTTTCTCCTTTAGCTTAGAACCAAATAGTTTGATTTAAACACTGTTTATACCTGCATATAGTTTTTTTTTTTCTTCTGTTGAAAGAAATGAAGCATTAAAGACTTGTATAAAGAAACTCCTGATGTTCCGTCTTTCGTAACGCGTCACGCTTGCGTAATCCAGACGCAAACATTACATCAGGAACAACGGGCTTCTCGTTCTCGCAGTCGAACATGTCGTGAAAAAACAACTTTTAATATATAAATTAGTGAAGCTCTGGTACAATTTAATACACGTCATTACAATCGCAATTTACAAATTCCATCACTCGATCACTTTTTTAGACACAATCAGACATTTATTTTTCATTTCACAAAAGAAAGGAAAGATGAACAAATAAACTAATAACTACTATATACCATCTATATATACTATATATCCTGATCATCTTCATCCATCAGAGTCTTCCTCACACAGTACTAAATGTCCAGAAGAAAACAGGAGGAAATACCATAAATCAATGACAAGCAAATATTGCTGTTTATGTTTTGCATATATGTAAATTTATTATAATTCAGCGGTTATTATTCAATATTGTTTTTCATCACAAAACCCAATTCGTTATGCATTGATCACCATGTAAACACTGTTTTTAGTTTAGTTTTTGTTTTGTTTTTTACCACGTGGACTATTTATCTACAAATATACCTCTGTTTTTATTTAAAATTGTTTGATTTTAATTATTATATTTATTATTTATTAAATAATTATATTTTAATAATACATATTATATTTATTATTTATTATCTGATCTATAACAGATTGTAAGTTATGTTTTTTTTATATATATAATTAACCATAATGATATCTTTTGTGTTATGGGTGAAAATCAACCCACAGTTTTATTTTAGTAAAAAAAAAATTAGATTTCCCCATAATTAAACTTCATTTTGCGCAAAAGTCAAATAGAACATGAAACAACAGCATCGTTTTTTCTCTTCATAATATTGAACATCTTCACAATCACAAAATAATTTGTGTAGGTCAAGAAAGACGATGTCCTGATAAGTGAACATAAAAAAAATATATTAAATTAACAATATTAATCACATCAGAGTACACTCTAATTTTAAACATACATTTCAGGCATAATACAATATTCCTCATCCAGACACAAGTGTAGAACTTGACCAAACATCTGAGAGGATCTTAATGACTTAATGTGAGTAATGAGTGCATTGAGTCTCTATAGTCTACACATAATAGTTCAAGAAACATCCTGTGATTGGAGGATCTGCAGGTTGAAACCATTGTTCCTTTTGTTTGTAGTCATCAAAATACGGGCAAAGACAAGAGAATTAGGCTGAGGAAAGTTCTGTGGAGTCCAAACAGGACGTTTAGTCTCTAGAAGAACTTGTGTAACAGACCAGGAGAGACGGTGTGATCAGACTCCCTCACAGTCACACAGTTTGGGCTTGTTTTAGGACAGGGAAGGTTCTGGAAAGCAACAACCAACATGGCTCCCATTTCATACTTCACCATTCACCATGCGATTCCGTCTGGACTGTGAACAAGACGACGAGCCGAAGTGTAGCTCTGTGAGCGTTATTCAGAGAGCATGCAGTCATCATGAAATGACCTGCCCGGTCACCACACCTACATCCTATTGAACTGTTCTGAGATGAACTGCATCGTAAAGAAATCTCCAACTAGTGAAGAACATTGTTGGCAAGTTTTACAAGAGGCACGGCAAAATATTGAATGTATGGAGATTTGAAAATGTTCTTCTGGTCCTTCAGACTAAGGACAAAGGAAACAGAAAGTCACTCCTAATCACTTCAGCTGAAAAACATCTCAGGATGTACAGCATATCGAAATACAGAAACAGCTTCCACTCCTGGGGATCATCTGGTGTATGCTGTGAACATCCGTCTGGCCGTCTAGCCGTCTGATCGACTGGCCGACGCTAAAGAGCACCAAGACAGCCAGGCACAGGAAAAGTGTATTTCCTATTTCCTAAAAGTTTCTTTTAGTGTCTGTGAGCTCCATTTGGAAGGGACATTGAGAAGAAGGTGATATGAACATGCCTGCTTGTGTTTACAGGATGTTCAGAAGGGGGAGTTATGGGATGAGCACAAGACACTCTGTTTTGTCCAAGTCTGAATTGTTTCATGATTCTATCGTTCTCTTATCAGTCCTTGGGTGTCAGAGCTGAAGGCTGGCAGCCACAGGTGAGGGTGTTGGCTGTGTACCATTAAACTTCATTTTGCGCAAAAGTCAAATAGAACATGAAACAACAGCATCGTTTTTTCTCTTCATAATATTGAACATCTTCACAATCACAAAATAATTTGTGTAGGTCAAGAAAGACGATGTGTGTGTGTGTGTGTTTGTGTGTGTGTGTGTGTGTGTGTGTGTGTGTGTGTGTGTGTGTGTGTGTGTGTGTGTGTGTGTGTGTGTGTGAAGTATATCCGTAGTCTGTTGCCATGCAGAAGGAGTTTAAGGTTTGTAACTGGATCCTTCGAGTTCTGGCTCGGCACCTGTTGGAGCTGGAAAGCCTCAAACGCATCGAAATGTGGTCCTGCTAAAGGCTTTAAATCGCTTGGGGCAACTCGATCTGTTGGTCTGAAGAACGCTGAAAAAAAAATACCTCGGAAAGCGAGAACAGGCGAATATCAACACCAGGATAAACAGAGAACTGTTACTTCTCATATAGCATAAGTTTTATAGGATAAAACACGAGGCACACTGATGACACAGTCTACATTCATTTAAGTATCTACAGTACAAATTGAACAGTAAATGATTGGAAGAAAATTCCATGGAGTCCAAATGGGACATTTCTGTCTCGAAGAGAAGCACTTGTGTAAGATGGAGACCAGAAGAGGAGACGTGCCTCACCCCCACAGTCACACATGGAGGTGAAAGATTAATAGTTTGGGGTTGTTTTGGAGCAGGGAAGGTGGAAGACTTCTTCCAGAAAGTGAAAGGAATCCTGATCCAACATGGCTCCCATTCCATACCTCACCATCACACCATGCGATTTTCTGGACTCATTGTCTGCGGCTCACTGGAACCGACTTCCACACAACAAGACCATGAGCCGAAGCGTATTTCTGTAAGCATTAATTCGAGAGTGATATCTATTACGAAACGTCCTTCCCAGTCACTGCACTTAAATCCTATTGAACTGCTCTGGGATGAACTGGAGAAATCTCCAACTGATAAAGTTTATCAAGAGGCACTGCAAAGTATTTCAGCTGAATGTTGGGAGAAACGAACTGACCGAATGCCGAGAGTGTGTAAAGCTGTTCTTCATGCCGAGGGAGGATTTAGCCACAAAGATGGAGGCACACAATTATAGAGGATGTCTTCGAGTTGAAGTCTCAATTCCTTTTTATTATTGCTACTAACATTATCAATATGACAAACCTGACTTATTGGCTTTGACGGATATGAATTCATGCAAAAATGCACAACTTTGTGTACAGATCATGCTGTGATTTTATTCCGCATTATTTCCTCATTCTCCGTCTCATATGATCTCCTGGCTGAACTACTTCCTAAGCCAAAAGCCACAAAACAGACACATGATGTTGATGCACATGACCAGAAGGTTAGAATTTGGTAACCACAACACGTGTGCACTATATGGACAAAAGCACTGGATGTTCGGTGCATTTAAAATATGGCACACATTAGGATTCTTGTGCATTTCCAATATAATTTTATTCTCAGGCAAACCAAACAGATTTCTTAGTCGTCAAGGTTTTAGCTGTTCTATTTGGGTGAGTCTGAGCCTATGATAGCCTCAGATTCTTGTTTTTGGCCTTTAGGAGAGGACCCTGGAGTGATCATCTTCTGTTGTAGATCATCCACATTACTGTTTGTGGACAGTTTTTTCACTAGACTTTTGTGTACTAATGTGGAAATTCAATTAATTTGTATTTGTTTAGTGCTTTTAATAATGGGCGTTGTCTCAAAGCAGCTTTACAGATATGAAGAGGTTATAAAGTTGTGTAAACAAATGTATGAGTTTGGTGTTTGTTGCATAAACCTATAAGGGATACACCTAGAGGCTTTTTTATACATCTGTAATCTATTTATTTGTAAAAATGCTGCTTTGGGAAATTGTCTATTGTTAAAAGTGTTACAGTTGTACAGAATTTAACTTAAAAAAGGTTGAAATTGCGAGGTGATGGCAACACAACAGGACGCTTAAAAAAAAAAAAAACTATCAATACATTTCTCGAAAGTCTTTATTTTAAAAAATGCATAAGATGCAATAAAAAATAATTAAGATATATATTTCTGATAAAAAAACCAAATAAATATATATATATAACTAAAAAACTAATATATATAAATAATATGCCCGTAGGGAAATTCACTTCCGGCATCAGTTTGACGCGCCCACCTCGAGTCTTGATTGGCTCGTTTTATTTTCTCTCAACCAATGAAATCCAGGATATGCGTTACATCACAATTCAATCCATCCAATCAGAGAACTCGGCTGCAGCTCAAAAAACTCCAGATAGTCGAGCGCCGCCGTTTGAAAAAAGTTCGTCTATGAAAGAATCGAGAAAAAAACAACATATATTTCATTAAACCAGAACGAATGTTTAGTTTTTAAGATTTTTGGACTGATACGGTGAGTAAACCTGTGTTTATTTGTTATTTATAGAAATATAATAATATTAAATAACACTTATTTCTGTGTGTTTGTTGTTGTAAAGGTCACACTGGGATACAAACGTGTTTATTTAGTAAACACGTGTAAAACTTGTTATATTGTGGATTTAGCTGGTAATTGTAAGTTAATATAACTATATTTTTAGATAAATAAGTTTTAATTTACTTTCGTTTAAACAAACTGGAAACTCGAGCGCGTGTGTGTGTAGAAATCATGATGAGCGCATATTCACGGGTTTACGGTAAACAGCCCTCAGTCGTTTTAAATCTACATAAATAAATTTATTATTTTATATATTATTATTTGTTGTTTATAATTATCATTGTAGCGTATTATATACTTTATATTTTTTATAGTAGATTATTTTTCATTCATTCAAATATCTAGCACAGTGTTCTTTAATATCGTTTGATTATAAGTTTGTTTTAATAGAAAAAAAAGTAACCAATATCTCAGCTTTATTATTTCTGCTATCTCGAAAATGTTTATTCATGATATTAAAATCAGTCTGTAACATTTTAGGAGTGAAAATGTGTAAATATTAATTTTCTCCTAAATAAAATTGACCTGCCTTTTATTTCAAACGAGACGAATTTTACCGTAAATCACTGTATATACGCGCACTGGAGTTTTATTATTATTAATATTATTATTATTTTAATTTGTTATACACTTGTGTCAAAGTATTTTTCTGTTTTAATGAATCTACATCCTGTTCGTTTACTCAAAGTTTCATCACAGGGACGTCTTTTAGTGTTAAATATATAAAGCTATACATTAGTGTATATAGTATTTCATTCGTTCACCATCATGGCTGTTTTTTAAAAAATATTACCCAACAAATAAAAATGTGTCATTTGTGATATACTCCTGGTCTAATAGAATTGGAAAATGAACCAATACGTTTGTACTTTCAGACAGCCATGGCACTGCATCCAGCCAAGGAAGAGGCACTTCTGGCATGGGTACGTCCACTTCATCACCTCCCCTGATTTTATTTATTGTCGCAAGCAATTCTTTCAAATATACAACGTGATCCGTGATGTTTTATCGCAGATCAACGGCCTGCAGCTGGACGAACCCGTGCAGCGAATCGCCCACCTGCAGGACGGAGCTCTGCTGCTCAGACTCGCCTATAAACTGTGAGTCGTGAGTCCAAGCAACGACTCGTGGAAATGCTGTGAAATGTTTGTCTATGCGTTATTTTCTACCATGTTTAATCTCTCTCTCTGATTGGTTATTGCAGGAAAGGGGAGGAGCCAACTAAGGCACCTGTGCATCTGCCTCAAGCAGAACGTCTGTCCATCATCACTGACTTCCTCCACGGTAGGTTTTGTTGCTCCTGACTTTATATTTAGGGGTGTGTGTGCGTATTTTTTACCTGCGGTCTTAAATGACGTGTGGAATTGTCGTCATCTCCTCCAGATGTGTGTCACGTAGAAGAGTGTGTCCTCCTTACACTGGCCAAGGGAAGGATGCTGGAAATGGAGCTGACCAAGGTGCGGTGTTTTAGTGGCAACAAACACTTGCAAAGCTCCAGTTCGTGTTAAAAGCAGCTGATATTTAGTGAAATTGGTGTGTGTGTGTGTGTGTGTGTGTGTGTGTGTGTGTGTGTGTGTGTGTGTGTGTTGTGTGTGTGTGTGTGTGTGTGTGTGTGTGTGTGTGTGTGAGAGTCTGTATTAAAAACATTATTCTCTATGTTTAGGTCGTGCTGCTCCTGTGCTACTATGGCCTCGTTGACAGTGGTCTGGTGCCCAAAGTGGATTTTGAAACCGAGGTAACACCTCCGTGTGTGTGGGGGGGGTTGCAAAATTCCGGGAATGTTCACAAATGGAATCTTTTAATAGGAATTAATGGAAATTCATGGGGATAAACAGTGAATTTACAAAATCCCAAGTTAGCTGAATAACTGCGAACTTGCTGCAGGGCGACAGAGGCCACGCCCCCTACACGCACTCCATAGCATAACGCACTCGAATCCTGCGCACAAAACAAAACAGTTTTCATGTAAAGTGAAATGCATATTGCATAACTGTATGTGTGCTGTGTGTAAGATATTGTGTAGCATTTAATTTAGCTAAATTATACCCACAAAACCAGATTTAGTTTATATAAATTTCTCCAAATTTCTTAATTCCCATAAATCCCTGTCAAATCTCCACCAGATGAAGTTTCCAGAAATGTCACCATGTTCCCCTTTTTTCCAGCAGAACAAATAATTGTTCCTCTCACTCTATTCCCCCCCCCCAGCTGCAGATGGCGACCATGTTGCGTTACGTGCAGCATGGCGTGAGCGGTTTGTCTCTGCGTGAAGGTTTGGACAAACTCCTCACCACAAGCTGTGAGTGTTTATTAAAGATGTATAATGGTCTCGTTTGTATTGCACGTTGTGTCATGGTATCAATGAAATAATCACACGTCTTCACCCCTTCGTCTCTTTCAGCTTTGATCCACACATCGTCTGTGAGCAGTACGTCCTCTCACAGCGAGGACGGCTCGCCCGTATTTTCCCGCCGCTCTCCGCTGGTCAGCTTCGTGGAGCTCAACACCGTGGCCTCCAGCTCCTTCGTCGGGTGAGCTTCCCACATCCGTGCGCCACCGTGCGTCTCCAACCTGTCTGCCTGTCGTTATTTAAAGGCTTGACCCACCTGCTCTTCTTGGGGGGCGGGGCTACAAAAAAATCTTGTTTTATGGCTTCGGAATCCCGGTGTGTTCGTCTATCCACCAACGCGTGGGTTACGTTTACATTCGCCTGATCGTCCCGTTCTTTCTTCCTTTAGCTCCCCAATACAGGAGCTGATGAGCACGCCCCAGGTGCAGGTGAAGAGGCTACGGAAGGAGTTGGCCCGCGAAGGAGACGTGTGCGACGAACTGGAGCGAGAACTAGCCGAGCGCATGGGCCTCCTCTCGGAGAAAGGTTAGACGCTAGCAATGCGAGCTTACAGAATAATTACGGACATAACTCGTGGAACAACAACTCAATAAATCGTGTTGTGTTTTTTGTTAAATTACTGTTCACTCCCCAATACTGATCACCATTCTTGAAGACAAGGGTCACTCGATTAGATTTTATGAAGTACGTCTCATCCTCGCCGTCTTTCTCTTCCGACAGAGGGCCGGATCAGTCAGCTCCAGCACAAACTGCAGCGCTTGCAGAGGGATCAGGAGGAGATGGAGAAGGAGCAGAAAGCTGCCCTGACTGAGCTGCAGCAGAAGAACGATGGGTAACCCTTGCATAAAATTCCGTCCTGAATCGTAGGACGTCTTTCTGCGTGTCTCATTTATTCATTTCTCTGTCGCAGACTTCTCACTCGGGTCCACGAGGTCATAAAGCAGTGTCGAGACCTCAAAACGGACAACAGTCAGAAAGAGAGACGAATCGACGAGCTCATGGAGGAGAACGGCACGCTCGCCGCTCAGGTAGGGAGCTATTTCTGTTTCTACGGCGACGGTCCCAAATCGCCACAGCCGGCTGTTTTGTATAAAAGAGATCCTTTCTCATTTACCAGATGAGAAACACCTTCGGGCAGCTCGCGAGGGCAGAGGAGGAGGTCGCAAAACTAACAGAAGCTCACGGTTCATCCGAGGCCGAGTGGGAGAACAGGAAAGAGCTGCTACAGAGGGAGCTGAACCAGGCCCTCACTGACAGGGTGACTTAGTTGTTTTTATTCCTAGTAACATTTCTAGAATGGTTCTTATCTCGCGTTCTCCTCCATCCATCCTGACCTCCTTTGCTGACTGTTTTTACCTCGTCGTTCAGGATTGTCTCTCGGAGCAAATTCAGATCTTGCAGGGAAAGATCTCGGTCTTGGAAGACGAGCTCGCCAAACTCTCACAGCAAACCCTAGAGAAAGGCGAAGTCCTGGGACCCATCGTAGAGGTACGCCTTATTGTGTATGCTATTCACGTTTTCATCCAGATTTTCATTCAATTTAATCCAGAACTGGTGGTTGGTCCTAGATTATGTAATATGTAATATCCCCTATCGAGGCATGGCTCAGGAGCCGTAAAGAATGGTGATCAGTTTAAAGCAGGATAGTGTAATTTATGAATTTAAATAATTACAGTATATAATTTTGCAGTGCTAAATATTTGTACAATTTTGTCATAGAAAGATCGTAATTGAACCATTGTTCATTTACGGGTACCCGTATTTTGTAAAAAATAAACCAGCCGGTCCCACACCAAGTCTGAGTCTCTACTCCACACTTGCATCATGACACTGAAGTAATTAGTTTCCCTTCTAGCATGTTCTGCTCCTCGTCTTTGCGTCTTTCAAATTGTAAATCCCTGCCTCCACAGCGGGAGAAACTGCAGCAGGAACTTGCAGATTTGACTCTAAAACTCTCCCAGCTGGATGAAACCATTTCCATTGTTAAAAAGGAGAAAATTGCCGTCGAAACACTGTTGGCAGAAGAGAGAAGCTCGTTTGAAAAGGAAACCAAGCGCTTGGAGGGGCGTATTTCAGATCTTCAGCAGTCGATAGATAATATGCAAGCAGAGAAGGAAGTGCAGGAACAAGCCTCAAGGACCAAGCAGGAAACTCTGATCTCCCAGATAGCAGCTTTGGAAACTGATCTTGCTCATCTTCAACAGCTCGAAGGCAAGCTGACAGAAGAGATCGCTGCGTCTGCTGAACTTCGACAGCAACGCGGGGCGCTGGAGGCAAAAGTCGCCTCTTTGGAGGATATGGTCAATATGCTACAATCCAAATGCCAAAACATGGAAACAGAAAATACTACACAGCAGGAAGTTCTCAACACAGTCAGATCCAACCTGCAAAATGCCCAAATCTCCCTTGTGGAATATGAGAAAAAGTTGGCAGACCATCAAAAAGTGGTAGAAGAGAACGCCTCTCTCAGAGCCAGAATCTCAGCTCTGGATGATACCGTCGCAAATCTGCAAACTGAGCTGGATGCCGAGAGAAAAAGGAGTGAGGAGCTTTTTACATCGAGAGAGCAGCAAAAAGCGTGGATGGAGGAAAAGTTTCAAAAACAGGAGCAAAAAGCTCACGACATGTTTGCTGAACTAGATACCCTGAGCCTCGAACTTCGCAAAATGAAGCATCAGAAACTTGATGCTGAATCGTGCATTGAGAAGTTAACCCAAGAAGGAATAGACCTCAAAGCAAGTCTAGCAGAAGAGCGGGGTCGAGGCCAGACACAACTTGCTCAACTGACCAAGGCCAAAGAGGAGCAGGAGACTGAACTGCTTCAAATTATTACAGATAATCAGAGCAAAATATCAGAGTTACAAAGTAAAATTGAGGGAACTGTCGAGTCTCTGAAGACAAGCGAAATTGAACTCTCAGTCCTAAAAGAAAAACTGATTTCCAAAGATGGAGAACTTGTCACACAACAGCAGGAACTGGCCCAATTTCAAAACAAGGCAGACAATCTGCAAAGGCAACTCTTGGATGTAGAAGGACTTTCGCAAAAACTGACTGAAGATGTGGTACTCAAAGACAGGGAAGTACAAGGCTTAAAGGTGATGCTTGAACAGAAGGAAGGAGAAATCCAGGCCCTTCAGGTCAGCCTTCAGTCAATAGAGATGAAGTCCATTGAAATGCACAACCTTCACCAGCAAGAAGTTGAAGAGCAGAGGCTTGCTATTGCAAAACTAAAGTTACAACTAGCCGAAGCCGAGAAACTTATTACTGAGAAAGTTGAAAGTCTCAAAGATCTGGCCCAGCAGTTAAAGGAGTTAAAGGAAGAGCTTTCTGTTGAAAGACAAAGTGTTGCCAGCTTGGAAATTAGTTTCAAGTCTTCAAAGAAGGCCCATGAAGTCCAGGAGCAGTCTTTAAGAGCTGAGGTTGCACAACTTCAGCAGGAGATTGATGGACATTTGAAAAAATTGGAGGAGTCGTTAAAAGAGATGAATTTCCTTAAAGAAGAAATGTCTCGCCAACAGGATGCCGCACGCCAAAAAGATCAAGAGGTTTCACTTTTGACAGTACAAAACAAATCTCTGGAGGAAAGCTTTGCTCAACTTCAGAATAAATTAGCAGAGGCCACTACAGTTGCTACAGAAAGACATTCAGAGTTACTCAAGCTTCAAGAGGAGGTTCAGCATCAAGAGAATCTCAGAGCAGATGCTCAGGAAATTGAAGAGACTCAACGTAAGGATCTCCACAGAGAAGTAACTGAACTTCAAGCCAGAGTTCAGGAGCTGAATAGTCTTGCTTCTGAAAGAGAAATACAGCTCGGTTCTCTATGTGAAAAGTTGAAAGAGCAAGAAGTGTACAACCAGGAACGCCTTCAAAAATCCGAAGAAGCTCTTCAGAACGAACTTGAGAACGTGGCAGACTTGAAGGGGCAACTTGAGTCTGTAAAGCATCAGACCGCAGCTACAAATGATCTTTTGGAGTCGACAAAAGAAAAACTCAAAGAACTGGAGCTCATGTACCAACAGAAAGAGACCCTTGCTAGTGAAGCTTGTCAGGCCAAGGAAACTTTAGAGAGACAAGTGACTGAGCTTCGCAGTAAGCAGAAACAAGAGCTGGATATGTACCAGCAAGATATGGAAAGCTTGAAAAGGGAAAAGGAACACCTGTGTGTGATAAATGAGTCTCTCCGTGGTGAATCCCAGACCTTGCGGGCAGAGAGCAAGGAGCAACAGGAAACCTTAAGTGCATTTAGGGCTGACTTGCAGAGCACCCAAGATAGATATCAGAGAGATCTAGAAGCCCTGAGGAAGGAGAAGGAGTATCTCCATGATGAGTGTCAGAACTTGCAGACTGAGAACAAGGGACAGCAAGAGGCCCTGAATACTCTTAAGGTTGATCTTCAGAAAACCCAAGATGGGTACCGGAAGGATTTGGAGATCATAGAAAGAGAGAACGAACGTCTCTCTTCAGTAAACCAGTCTCTCCAAATTGAGTCTCAGAACTTGCAGGCAGAGAACAAAGGTCAGCATGAGGCTATGGAGACCTTAAAAGCTGATCTCCAGAACACCCAAAATGGGTACCAGCAAGAGATCGAGACATTGAAGATGGAACAAGAGCAACTTTCCTCAGCAAACCAGTCCCTTCAGACCGAGTGTAAGAACTTGCACACAGAGAACAAAAAGCAAGAGGAGACACTAAATGCACTGAAAGTTGATTTACAGAATGCCCGAGATGGCCACCAGCAAGAGGTAGGAACACTGAAGAAGGAGAACATCCACCTCACCTCCATTAATCAGTCTCTTGAGACTGAGTGCCAGAACCTAAAGGCAGAGAATAAGGTGCAGCTGGAGGAGTTAAATGCCCTTAAAGCTGAGTTGCTAGAAAACAAAGCTCAATGCTTAAAAGATCTGGAGATCATAAAGAATGAGAAGGATCAGCTCTCTTCAGCAAATCAGTCCTTCCAGACTGAGTGCCAAACCTTGCAGTTGGAGAATAAGGAACAACAGGAGACACTAAATGCACTCAAGGAAGACCTTCAGAGTGCCCAAGATGAGTACCAAAACGAGATAGAAACTTTGAAGAAAGGACAGGAACATCTTGCCTCAGTGAACCAGTCCCTGCAGAGTAAGTGTGAGAACCTGCAGGCAGAAAAAACAGCTCAACAGGTGGAGATAAATGCCCTCAAGGCTGAACTGAAAGAACATACGAATAAACATGAAAAAGATCTGGAAACCTTGAAGAATGAGAAGGACCATCTCTCTTCAGTAAACCAGTCCCTACAATATGAGTGCCAGAACCTGCAAGCACTGAAAATGGGGCAAGAGGAGGCATTAAATGCCCTCAAGGCTGATCTCCAAGAGAAACTAAACAAACATGAAAAAGAATTGGAAACCTTGAGGAACGAGAAGGAAGAGCTTGCCTTAGTGAACCAGAACCTTCAGGCAGAGAAATTGGAGCAATGGGAGGAGTTAAATGCCCTCAAGGCTGATCTGCAAGAAAGCAAAGATAAATACCAAAAAGATCTCGAGACCCAAAAGAATGAGAAAGATCATCTTGCCACTGTAAATCTGTCCATTCAGACTAAGTGCCAGACTTTGCAAGCAGAGAACAATGAACAACAGGAGATGCTAAGTGCACTCAAGGCTGACCTACAGAATGCCCAAGATGGATTTAGACAAGAATTGGACACTTTAAAGAAGGAACAGGAACGCTTCTGTTCTGTGAACCAGTCCCTCCAGAGTGAGTGCCAGACGCTGCATGCAGAGAAATCGGAGCAACAGGAGGAGTTAAATGCCCTCAAGGCTGACCTCCAAGAGAAACTAAACAAACATGAAAAAGAATTGGAAACTTTGAGGAATGAGAAGGAAGAGCTTGCCTTAGTGAACCAGAACCTTCAGGCAAAGAAATTGGAGCAACGGGATGAGTTAAATGCCCTCAAGGCTGATCTGCAAGAAAGCAAAGATAAATTCCAAAAAGATTGGGAGACCCTTAAGAATGAGAAGGATCATCTTGCCTCTGTGAACCAGTCCCTTCTTGAAGACCTTGAGGAAGCCAGGAAAATGAGAGCAGAGCTGGTCTCCTGCAAAGAAGTTGCACAACAGCGAGAAAACGCTCTTGATGAACAAGTTAAGGAACTTCAGGTGAAGGTTAACGAATTTTCAAGACTAGCAGATGAAAGAGAGGCTGAAATTCAAAATCTTCAACTAAAAGTAAAGGAGGAAGAAGCAGCAAGGCTCAGCACTCAAGAATCTGAGAAGGCTCTAAGAGCTGAATTTGAGGCGAAGGTTTCTCAGCTTCAGGTCCAGGTCGAAGAAGCATCTAGACTTCAAGATCAGTTTAAGGAGACTGAGAAGCAGAAGCAAGATGCCTGTCAGGCTAACCAAGTCTTGGAGAAAGCAGTTTCTGAGCTGCAGCTCAAGCAAAAGCAAGAGCTTGAGGTGTATTATCAGCAACTTGAGACCATGGCAAAGGAGAAAGATACACTTACCTCGGTGAACCAGTCCCTCCAGGCTGAGAGAAAAGCCCAACAGGAGGCTCTGGATGACCTCCAGAGTGGCCTGCAGCAGGAAGTAAAGACACTGACAAAGGAAAAGGAGCATCTGTCCTCAGTAAACCAATCACTTAAGCGGGAGTGTGATGCCTTCCAAAGACTCGGAGAAGAATTGGAGGCTAAGCTGAAGGAACACACTGAATCAACCCGGGTTATGAAGGAGGCCATCCAAAAGAAAGAGAAGCAGAACCAAGAACTACAGGAGCAGCTCACGGTGAAGACGGAAGCAGTGGAGCACTACAAAGTTCAGGTAAGGATCGCCTCCATTTCTTTTACGTGAGTAAGTGGTACCAAGTGGAGTCCAGATAATTCACCACTTTCTTTGTGCTTTGGCAGGTAGAAAAGGCGAAAACTCATTACAACGGCAAAAAACAACAACTCCTCGAGGAGCAGGAAGCACGTCAGACCCTTCTGGCTTCTTTGGAAACCAGCGAGAGTGAGGCAAAGGCTCTGAAGGCTGAGCTGAAAATTGTCTCCATGGAGCTTGAGGGGATCAAGGCATCAGAGAAGAGTTTGATGGTGAAGGTCAAGAGTCTGGAGACCCAGGTGAGTGAATAGTAATGAAACTACCCACTTGTATTTTAACATGGCGGCGTCGCAAAGTTCGCCAACTTGAAGGCTACAGGCGAAAAGTGCAACAAAGACATCGTGTTTTTTGTTTCACAGTTGGAATATGCAGATCGCCAGCTGAGAGAACAGAGAAAACAAGGAGGCCCGAGTGTCCAGACGAAACACAGAGAAAGTGGTTATTGGAAAATCCCTGAGAATCCGCAAAACACCAGCTCGGACAGCCTGGAGCTCGACCACGATGATTCTCTAAACACCATTAGGTAACGTCCATTTTTGTTTTTTTGTTATTTTGAGGGCTCCTCATCTGTGGTTCACAAGATACACTGTATGTTTGTGTGACATTTTAGTTTTCGTTCGATACGTTGGGGTGCTGCCAGAATGTACCCTGGGTAGTGTTTTTGGTGCTTCCAAGCCCAATTTTAGCTCTCGCTTCTCCTTTTTTATTGGCGTCACTGAAAACCGAGCACGTCCTTTAGTTATGGACCTTCTGAGATTGGTGCTGCTGTTGCAGCTCCCAATGAAAACAGAATGAAAGGTTCCTGAGTGGGCTGGGCCTCGTTTCGATTTACAAACCGAGGGGGGTTTGGGAATGGGGGGCAATAAAAAAAAAAAAAAGGGGGGGGGGGAGGTTAAAGGTGGGGTGAGGTTATAGCAAGTACTACCTGAATCTCGTTCTCTTTTACTTTCAGCAATAAACACACCGTTCCCAGCGAGTCCAGTACCCCTTTGGTCCGAAGTTCCGAAAGATTGGCAGCCAAACGCCGCGCTCAAGACGGAGGTTCACTCGAGACCCTGTACTTCACCCCCATGATGCCGCGGGTGAAGAAACACGCCGCCACCAACCAGGACCACAAATTCGAAAGCAGCCTCGCGTCATTCGAAGAGTTAACTCTCGATTCAGCAAAGAAGCCGAGCGATTCGGTCCAAAGGCGACGCACCACACAAGTCATCAACATCACCATGACCAAGGTAGGGGACACTTTTGTACAGTTGATTTCATTTATGGCTGTGTGGTGTTTTATATGTCTGTTTGTTCAAACTGGAATATTTTTGATATTCCTGTAGAAAACTCCTCTCAGTGGCACGGCAGAAGCAGACGAATCTTTCTTCAGCCTGCACTCGGCTCAGTCGCAGCCCAATCTGGCCTCGCACAAAGCTCGCCCCGTCTCCACAGAGATCTTTGAGGATCCCAACAAACTTCTCAGCCTTCCCGGGTATCGCCGGAGCAACGCGCACCTCCCCGTTCCACCACGAGGTGAATGACTTGCATGTTCGGTCATATTCATCCTCATTTGTTTGTTTCTATCCCCTTTATCTCGGACCTTGTCTCTATCTTTTTTCTTCTCTCTTTTCGCAGCCACAAGCGCGTTCTGCATAGGATCCGAGTACGAGCCGGACCACTTCGCCGAAGACTGGATGAGAATCGCAGAGCTGCAGTCACGTAACAAAGCGTGTTTACCTCACCTGAAGAGCAGCTACCCGCTGGAGTCCAGGGTACAAACCCAACTAGCTTTATAAAAATAATTAGCTGGTGGAGTTAATGTTAATGTGCACTTTTATTAATTGGCAATTTAAATGAATTGGGCTTAATTTTGGTCTAAATCTGCAGCTGATGATTACTGGATCTTATGTAACTTGACGTGCTCTTCTCTCCCCTGCAGCCCAGCCTGGGTTTCTCGCACCTGCCCGTAACCGACGAGGACGTTCGCAGCGGGGACCCTAAAGAGACAATTCGGCGCGCCTCCACGATCCCGTCCCAGATCAAGGAATCGGTTGCTGCTCACCGGGTCTCCCTAGCTCCGCCTCCTGCAGCTTCTCATGGCCACGCCCCTTCACAACGCACGACCCAGGTGTCCAAAGCACGAGAAGTGCGATCCACACGTAGCCCGCTGGCCACCAAACGGCCCACGGGGCAGATACAGGATTTGGACACGCCCGAGGTGAGGGCACTTAACATGCTCACGCCTTCTGGTTTTGAAATGATGTAGATATTTAAAGCAATGCTTAATTTTTTTTTCCTTTAGGCAAAGAAGTTAGTCAGCTGCTTCCCTCGAACTCCGAAAGGCAGGAATCTTCGCTCTGCCAACTCGCAGAACATTGCACCTTCTCTGGTACATCTTTGTCCTCGTGTGTGTGTGTGTGTAAGAATGTTGTGTATGTGTTTATTCATCCGCTTTATTTCTAGAGGTCGACCGATTTGATGGTTTTGCCCATTAACAGTAATGATGGCGATAGTTTTTCCTGGTTGCTTTTTATAGAGTACAAGAGTGGCCTCTTGAGGCGAATCACTGCACCACATGGTTATTTATTTATTTATTTTTTATCATTTTGGATGTAACTTTACTTATTTGGGGTGTTAATTTTTGTTTCATTTTAAAACTGTCTTTTATTTTCCTCACTATTTAATAATATAATTAATATATATTTCATTAAGCTCACTTTCATGATTCCGTCCTTTCTTTATTATTATCAAGTTCTGATCTTTTTTCAAACACTTAAATTGAGTGTGTGTGTGTGTGTGTGTGTGTGTGTGTGTGTGTGTGTGCGCGTGTGTGTTGCAGGCTGATCGGAGGCAGTCCATGGCGTTCATGATCGATAACACCCCTAAAAAAGTTGTGCGCGGCGACAGCAGGCTGCAGCGTGGCATCAACAAACTCCGCAAATCCCCGCGCACCACCAGCACAAAGTCACCAAAAATCACCAGCAGCGCAAAAAAGGTACGTGTGGTGGGTCAAAGGTTATATTCAATAGCCCTAAATATACATGATATGGGCAAAAGTATCGGGACACCCGATTTCTCCAGCTATGCATGTTTTTTTCACAAAATGTTGCCACAAAAAAAATTAGTGACAGTTGTATAGAACATCTTTGGATGTGGGGGCATGAAATCAAACCTGTTCCATGCACAAAGCCATCTCTATGAAGATCTGCTGTAGAGCTCTGAATGCAACCATACTGGGATGAATTGGAACTGTACCTCAGGCCTCCTCATCTACATCAGTACTTGACTTTATAGCCTTTGTGGCTGAATAAAATCTCACATCTTCTCCAGTCTATTCAAACATCTTCCCAGAAGAGTGGAGCTTAATATAAGAGCAGATGGGGACTCAATATGGAATGGAATGTCCGAAAAGCACATGAAATCTTATGGTTAGGTGTCCAATAAACTATGGTCTATCGAACTCCTTTCATGAGAAAAGCCATGACTTCCCTCACACTAAATCTGAGCTGTGTGTGTGTCCAAACAGAACACCGCTTTCGGAGGTTTGCTCTGATTCCAATCAGGTAACGCATCGGATATATCGTTAGTTTCTTCTCCGTTTCGGTGATGGGAATGTGGAAAGGGAACTGTCTGGATCACTAGTATTTGGTGTCTTAATCTCTCAATTAAGAAAACCACACAACACACTTCTAACCTTCTATCGTTGTGTTCTCACTAGCGAGCAGCATTCGAATCGAGATTTTCCTCTCTTTTTTTGTTTTCTTTCACAGCTTTTTTCCAAGCCACGTCCACAAACGATTAGCCGCTAGTGAGAACGGAAGTGTGTGTGCATGTGTGTGTATGTGCACTGGGTTCAAACCGGGAGCTGGGGATGATTTTATAGTAAGTGGGTGGTAATTAACACACACTCCTCCTTTTTGCTCTTTTCTTTACAGTTGATGAAGTTCAGGATGAAGATGTGAGATCGAGTCCTTCCTCGTCCTCAACAACGTGCAATAGAATCGATCCCAGTAGTTTTTTCTGACGAATGATTGGTCCTGGATGATTATTATTATTATTATACTCTGTATTGTGATTTGTATCTTTTTTTTATTTTTAATCAGAGGAAACGTTATTGCACTTAACGTTCTCACTTCGTTGTGCGGATTTTTCCGTTTTTGACCAAAATCACTACAAATCTAAAAACTAATGCTGTTGCATCGAGACTGCACTTCTCCACCCCATGTGACCCAAACAGGATGAAACGGACAAATAGCGGTACGCCGTAAGACCGACAGTTATAGCAGCTATAATCGTTTAAGGCGCTTGGTATAATTTGTGGAACAGCCTTATAGACTTCTGGGTTTTTGTTTTTTTTCTTTAAAGCTGTAAATATTCAGAATCGTATATAATCTTCTTTTGGTGCATTTTTAAATGCTTATGGTTTGGATCTTGCCATTCAAAAAATTCTTTTTTTT
>MU551552.1:1781775-1811621 GCA_024362625.1 Silurus asotus | reverse complement strand
TCATTTTTTAAATCTTTTTGTTTGGGTTTTTCCCTTTAAAAAATTTTTTTTTTTTTTTTTTTTTTTTGCCTTTGGCACATATTCCATGATCCAACAGTCAATAGAGTTTGGTTAAAAGCTCATTCTCACCACTAATTTGTCACCTATGTATGTATGTATGTCATATTTTTTTTTCGTTTCATCTCCCATTTTTAAATGTTTGTCCTGTTTTTTCTATCCCTTGCTTCATTTTTACTTTTAAAGGTTTCAGTTTCACGCTAAGAAATAAAAGTCTCATCCAAGTGACTCGGTGTGTGCGGTGTATGTTTTTCCGTTTCGCACTTTCGTTTTGTTTAAGGATCGTTAGCAAGACTTTTGCCTTTTTTTTTTTTTTTTGGTCGATGGTTCTCTCAAATCTCACCCTGTGCATCGTTTGTAGAATAACGCCAAGGATGTATCGTGTGTCATGTAGCAGGTTACAGAAAATGGACCTAAAATGTCAGAGGAACAAGCACTGATTTCTAAAACCTATTTTCTAAACCTATTACTTCAACCTATAAGGCCCACTTTTGTACGGAAACTCTAGGAGTTGGCTGTTTTGAGAAATCTTGACTGCAGAATGGTGAATAAAGTTCTACCATGACTTGAATTCAGTGAAATTTTAACAGACTTGTCCCAAAGCAGCTGTACAGAAATAAATTATTTTGGAAATATACATTTGCATCCTCATGGAACCAGATTTTAAAAAGTAACCTGTTCTAATAGTGACACTGGATTTCCATTTGTTATAGTTCCATCATTAAGGTATCAGTTGTTTACTGATAAACACTAGTGATAGTAATATTCACTGGTGCATCGACATAAAAGATAATGACATGCTGTATCGATCACAACACTACATAGACCGAGACGTGTCCTGAAAGTCACGTAAAATACAGATTAACATGGCAGAGGTAGAGCTGCATCTTCCTAGAGACAGAACAGGAAAATAACATTTTTACGGTTTCATTTAATCTTTTTTCTTTTTTCACTACAAAGTTCTGTTTGTGAGAGGGCCCTGCTGTAGAAGAAATTAAAACTATATCTACCATAGTAAATTGCATATTTATCCATTGCAATGAATTACATGGTGTTAAATCGAATTGAAATCGGATCGTAACGGGGTGAATCGTATCGCATCACATCAGTCGCTGCTTCATATGAATCTTTAACGTATCGTATCATAGACTACGCATCGAGATTGCGAATCGCATCTGACTCGTTTATGGAGATGTTAAAATTCGATCTTTTTGGAAACTATGCAAGTTTCCGTAAGGTTGCCAGATCTTTGTGACTGACGTGTGCGAAGCCAATCCAATGAAGAAAAAAACTACTGCAAGATATCACAAAGTTCCCAAATGACCTTAAATACTAATTAGGAAATGAACTGAGTGTCGGCATGTCATTTTGTTTTCGGAAGAAGAGTTTTATAATAAAACTGGAACATGTGTATGATATGTACAAATCAGTATCATTGTTTAAAAACAACAAAAAACAGGTTGTAAACAAAACTTATTGCATAAAACATTAGACTTAAGGTTGTTTACTGGAAAGCTGAATGTAATATGTATTTCTCTTGAGAAGAGGATTATAAGTAGGGGAAAATATGATATTCTGTAATGTAATACAGCAATCAGGGACGCCACCTTTGACCTGAAGCAAACTTGAGCTCCTGACGTCATCACGCCGCGACAACTTCCGCGACGATAAAGACAACTTCGGCAGCTAGTTTTTATAAAGACTGACGGGGTTGAATATCTGGAATGAATTGATTTTTTAGCTTCTAGTCAGTTTAAATTACTTTTTAGTATTTATTTTGGACGCGAAATTAAAATATGTTGTTAAATATTCCAGTAGAATCACAGCTGTCAGTCGGAGGTGATGATTAGCCTGGTTAGCTAACAGGCTGTTTGACCGGTTTTTTGATGTTGTGCTGTTTTTGGTGCTTTGTGAAGATGGAGATGGAGAACCTGAAGTTTTTTGTGTGTCCTGAAATAGTATTAACCTGTTTTTAAAAAGCCCTGAGGATTAAAACAGAGGTTTTACAATGGACGACAACGACTCTGAAGTGGAAGGGTAAAGTTTGTGATTTTTGTCTGTTCAGCGGTACGACGTGTTTATGTATAATGTAAAGATATACAACTTTAGAAATCGTATTTGGTCGCAACATCGTAATCTGATTACAACGACATAGGACGTGCCGTCTTATGTCGTCTTAATGAATGTCATACCATTACATGGTGTGTCGTCAAATGGCATGTCATTGCATGCAAACACATGTCGTGTCATCGTATGTTGTCTCAATGCATGTCGTGTCGTCGTATGTCATTGAAAGTCGTTTCCTCGCTTGTTACGTAGCAGGATGTCACGTCGTCACTTTTCCTGTCACGTCGCGTCCTCGTATGCATTTGTCTCAATGCATGTCATGTCACTGCATGCCATCACATGTCATGTCACAGCATGGCATCGCATATCGTGCCATCTAGAATTTAATTTCTATAACATCACTCTCAAGTGTTTTGTTCCTTGCACAATCATCATTTTGTTCGCAAAACTTTAACAGTTTCCTCTGTGTGTGTGTGTGTGTGTGTGTGTTTGTGTGCAATTGTAGGATTATGACGGGGCGGCCGCCCAGCAGCTACGGCTCCATGTGTAGTGAGGATTCAGAGGACGATAACGATGATGATCACGATGAGGTTCCAGGTGCTGCTTCTCAGACCATCATTAAAGTCACTTTACCTACAAGGTATATATACACACACACACACACACAAATTAATTTCACTTTCTAGCTACAAATACATAACAAAAAAGTGCTTATCGTATAAAGTGTAAGTCGAAACTGTGTGTGAAACAGGGTCAGGCTTCATCGCCCAGACTCACCAGAAACAGGCGTCACCTCGATCACACAAGACAGACGAACCAGTGTCCATAATGAGGGGGTCTTCATTACTTCATCAGGAAGGTACTGAAGCACACACACACACACACACACACACACACACACACACACACACAGGGAATTTAGAACTTAGGCAACTGTGTTTGTGTGTTTCAGGAAGCAGGATCCAGAAGAAGTGTTGATGGATGTGGAGGATTCCGAGAGCTCCTTGCAGGTGACCAGAACCCAAACCCGGGAGAGGAGGAATGTCCAGGTGGAGCCGAGTTCTCCTGAACCCTCGATCTCGCCCATCCCGATGGTGGACACGGCAGACGAACTCGCCCTGGCCCACGTGTTCACTGTGAGTGTGTGTGACCACGTGCAACTGTGTGATGTAGTCTCTCAGCACACTGACTCCCGTGTGTGTGTGTGTGTGTGTGTGTGTAGGGCATGCTGCACTCTCTGAGTACTCTTAACGCCGTGGAGCTGCTGTGTTTCGTTCGCACGCTGAACTCGCAGGGTAAAGGCCAGCTGGAGTTCCGGCAGCTGGAGCAGGAGGGTGAGATCGACGTCCTGGGCGTGGTGGACCGCATGGTGGAGAAATGGGACAAGGGAGAAGCGCTGCACATCACCGTGCGCACGCTGTACGACATCAACAAGCATGCGGTGGCACGCACTTTAGAGGCCGTGTGCAGGAGAGGTAGGTCTCAGGGGAAGATCCGAACCGGATATAGATGCTGCAGCATACGTGATGACTAACGTGTCTGTCTGTGTTTTCAGCATTGGTGCAGTTTGAACTGCGAGCCAATCACAGACGGCGTTACTACAGTCTTTATGAGGGGACCTGTCGCCCGGGACAACAACGCTACATCAGGCACGTGTACGTCCAGTCACCCGTTGTGCTCAAAACCCAGAACGGCGAAGGGGCGCCGATCGGCACCGGCGAGCTCTTCTGCCCACGTGAGGGCGAGGGGCGTGTCCGGGTCGTCGTCACGACGGGCGTCCCGGCAATCGGCCTTACGGTGACTATGCAGATGTTCATCATGGACTGGGCCGAGGAGCAGGCATATCAACACTTCCAGTTTGTGTTTGCCCTCCCGGGTCGCGACCTGCACCTGGTCCGAAACTCCGCCCAGACCTTCCTGGAGTTTCTTGCCTCGTTTTATCCCGAAGCGAAGCACGCGGAATTCCTGAGCTCCGAAAACTGCTCCGTGCTCTTCGTCATCGACGCGCTCGAGCTCTGCAGGCAGCCCCTCGATTTCCACAACAATCAGAGCGTCACAGAGATCACGGCCTCGGCCCCTGCAGACGCTCTCCTCACAAGTCTAATCGAAGGGCACTTGTTGCCTCACGCGTGCATTTGGATCACATCCCATCGCTCGACCGCACGGAAAATCCCAGCGGCTTGCGTTAGCAGGTTCACGGAGATAAAAGGATTTGGCAACGAGGAAAAGGACGAGTATTTCACCAAACGCACGAAAGACCCGACGCTCGGCAGGCGCGTCCTAGAGCGAGTCAAAGAGTCTCCGGTTCTCTACGATGCCTGCTACCTTCCGCTCTTCTCCTGGATCATGTCCTTCGTGTACGAGCGGCGTTTGCAGAGCCGAGGTTTTCTCGAGCAGACGCCGGCCCTCACTACTTTCTACGTGCAGTACATCATCGTGCTGACGAACCGCAAGATCGAGCGCTACGTCGGCACAGGACTCGACGCGTCGCGGTGGAAAGACCCGGATAGAGACTACCTGATGAAAACGGGCGAGCTGGCGCTAAAGATGCTGCAGGAAGGAACGGACATCTTCTATGAAGACAGCGTGTCGCGTCTGGCACTGGACGTCCACGAGGTCACTCATCGCGGCGGGATCTCTTACGAAACGGACGAACCCGCGAGAGACAAAGGGCGGAGTTTCAGGTTCGTCCATCACAGCGTGCAGAAATTCATGGCCGCCTTGTACGTGTACGTCAACTTTCGGACGACGGGGGAGAACGTCTTGGAGCGGCAAAGGGGCCGGGTGAAGGCGGAGCGACCCGTCAGCGAGCTTTTTAAACCCGCCATCGATCGCACGCTCGGCCGCGCCGACGGACACATGGACCTTTTCCTGCACTTCCTGTTGGGACTAGCAAGTCGCGGGACAGAGATGCACTTGCGAGGTCACCTCCTGCCTCAGTATCACCCCGAGCCGAAGGGGGTGGAGGAAACGCTCAAGCATGCGAGGAAGAGGATAGCGGAGAACACCGGTTCTGCGCGGTGCAGGAATTTGGAACTCTGCCTCGCAGAGCTGGAGGAGGGCCAGAACGTCCGGTGACGGAACCACAGGCAACTGAAAACTAATCGAGGAGACTCGTATGCTGCTTGTGGTCATCAAAGAATAAGGAGATGTTTTCACTCTACCTTCAATACTTCATCTGATGGAGTGATGTTGGATGTAATGAGGCATTGATATAGTGATGTTTTAATGTGTGATACAAGGACTGTGGGTGTGTGGGTGTGGGTGTGTGGGACATGTTTACAGCTTTTTTTATTTGTACACAAACACAGCCTGGTTTTAACTGTGCTCATTATTTTATATTTTATTTATTCAGTGCAAGATCAGAAGTGTTTCAGTGCCACGTAAAAAAATAAATAAAAACAATTATGGAAAATAGAGTCGTAGCACTACAAGAATAAAGTCGTACCTTGAACACGTGTGAGAAACAAATGCGCTAATTGGACTATACTGAAAAGACTAATTTACATATTTGACCAATAGCGCCCTCTACAGTCACAAAATACTGCGGTCACAGTGCCGCTGCTACGACTTTATTCTCGTAATGTCCGATTTTGTAAAAAAAAATTTACGTGCCACTTAAACCTCGTCGTACTATTCGAGGGCTAGCATGACCACCGAACGCACTCCCTTTATTAGCGATTTCTTCTGAGGATGAGAATTCAGTTTGATCCAAGGTTGAAATTTTTTCGAACGCGACGAGCGCTATTTTTGCCCGAGCGTTGCCATGACAACGAGACCAAGGCACGCTTCACTACATCATCCATTCGGAAATCACTGATCAGATAGAGGTCTCCTCATTACTGACCTTTGCACCTCCCTGCTCAAATAAATATGTAGCTCTAAAGTTGACAAATGTCTTAAAAGGACGCTAAAGAGAGAGATTTTTGGATCCTTCAGACACAGAAGTGTGTACATTTGCCAGCTCAATGAAGTGTTAATGTAGATGTTTGTGTGTTAGAATCATATGGTGCATGTGATTGAATTTATTTTTGTTGTGTATCACCACAGTGAAACAGATTAATCATTTAAAGCCTGCATACAGGCAGTGAATTGTCACAAAGACCAGAATGCAATAAATTTAAAACCGAAAAAATAAAACGGATGCAATAGAGATTTATGATTTATTTATTGTTGAATGTGTCCTAGTGCCAACAGAAATAAAACGTCCCTTCCTGTCATTCCATATTCCATATTCATCCACGCTCTTCCCATTCCATCCTGTCTTCTCCCCAATCAATCTTATTCCATCATATCCACTTCTGTCCTATCGTAATTCCGAGCCCATCCAATTCTCATCCAATTTTGTCCCGTTCTGTTCAATCCCTTACAATTTTGTCTCAGCTTGTTCCATCCAATCCAAATCTGTCTCATCCTCTTCTATCAGATTCCATCTGATCCCATTCTGAGATGTCAAGATTCTGGCTTTCCAGGTGGAAAGATATACATAACTAAATAAAATAATAAAATAATAAAACTAAGATACAACTATTTAATTTCCTTTTCACATTTCGTTTATCTGGTCATAAATAGCAAGCAGGATTTTAAGCTTTGCAGCTTTTACACCGTTTCTAAACCTGTAAATCGGAGAATCTCCCGAGTTTACACGAACTTTCCCGAACGCTTTGTAAAAAAAATACAAAAATCTGTCCGGAAATGCCCGAGAAGACCCGATGTTCTCCGAAAGTAGCCGAACTCTCTCGAACGCCTCACCGCCGAGAATTCGCGAAGTTTCCGGAATGTTCGGAGGTTTCCATGAACACGGCGTGCACGAGCCGAGCCGGCTCACGAGAGCACCGTGTAGGGCGCGTGCTTCACTGGAAGTCGTGTGAGGAAACTATATATTTATATATAAACTTTTTTGTCTCTGGAGTTGTCATGTCTCTACTCTGCTATAACAAAGGCTGTGGACAACGTTTTGACCCGGACAACAATCCGGAAGGTGAGATTTATATTTATCCATATATATATTTATTTGACTTCAAGTCCAGTCAGGTTTTGGAGCTAATGCTAAATCTGGGAAGTGTTTGTAGAAGTGTCGAAAACTGACACACACATTCAACTCGATTTATTTTACTTTTTTTAATTTAAAATATCTCCAATTCTACTTTAAAATACATTTCCTGAGGAAATCTCCCATTGTTTCACTTTGCCAGGAGACTTTTTATTGAAATTTGTGACTTTCTAACTACATTACAAACTACCTGAGAACATTAAAACTCAACCATTTTAGTTGTATTTTTTTTTTACATTATATTATATTATATATTTGTCATTTAACCCTGGGAGAAACCAGACTCAAACTAGAACCCATCAACGAACGTTCATTTATTGCAGTTCCCTCATTTTTAAGGTGTTCTGTTAACTGTTCATGCTAATTGCAGACTTGATATTAATTCATCCTTAAAGTTTTCAAGTTGGTATAAATGAACTGTTTGCTGTGGAACTAATTGGAATTGAAGAGACCTCCATCTTCAGGTGGGGTGTTGGGATGAATCGGATGGATCTGGAAAGAAGAAAGGGGCAGGAATGCTGGTCACTTGTACCTCAGAAACATGTTTGACCCGATAAAGAGAGAGAGAAAGAACAGAAGGTTGATAGGAAGAGAAATAGGATTTTAAAGTATCCTTATTGTTACATATTAGTAATGATCATGGTGTCAAAGTAGCATCCAGACATCCAGATCACCAGAAGACTTTATCCATGATCCCTCCAGATTTGCTCATTTACCTACCGACAAATAAATCTTGACTAAATAAATATGTTTACAGTCTAGACGTGAACACCTCGACTGTGTCTGAGTGTTGAACACCAGTTGTGAGGCTGTTTTTATAACGGTGGGGGATTGTAAGAAAAAACATCTGCCCTCCTTCTTTAGTCTTCACATGTTGAGGTACCAACAAATAGCCTGCACCTTTTGATTGAGGCACCTTACAAGTTTTTCTTTCATTTCTAAAGAAAATAACAAACGGGAAAAAAAGCATATCATGTTAATGTCGTCGTTTCTCAGCATTATAAAAATGTGACTTTTTTTGTCTTAAATCCAAGAAAGAAAGTGAGGAAAAAAGAGAGACTGCTCAGGGAAAAGGATGTTTATAGCTGCTTTAATGCAAGTGAGAACAATAAGAACTTTTTTACTACATTCCAGTACATAAAATGTAACTATAAAGGGGATAAGAACCCAGTAAATATAGCAACAATCGGGGGACTGTTATGGCTGAAAATCAGCGGTCGTGGATGTTTACTGTAACTGCACTGTCATTGATTATTGTCGTTTATCTGCAATGCCCCTGAGTTATCTTTAGATACTCTCTCTAGAACCGTATCTATTGTTTGTGTCTCATTCCAGGTGCCTGCACTTACCATCCTGGAGTTCCGGTTTTTCATGACGCCCTGAAAGTAAGACAACGTTAATGTGCTTTCTGTGGTTCTTCAGCTATAGTAAATGGTCGTTTTAATATCTGTGTGTGTGTGTGTGTGTGTGTTGTGATACACAGGGTTGGTCATGTTGCAAGAGACGCACTACGGACTTCTCGGATTTCCTGAGCATCGCTGTAAGTGCACAGTTTGCAGAGCGGCTGTGTCTCATTACACAATAGTGATAGTACATAATAGTGATAGTAGATAGATAGAGTTTAGTATAAAACGTATCCAGAGCACATTAAAATCCCTCATTGCACCACGACACACTTGTGTAGTTGTGTACTCACAGTGTGGTGTTTAATAACAGCCTGTTTTTTTGTCCTCTGGTGCACAACTGTACTGTTTATAGTAGAACCAAATGGTTCTTTTGTAAAAACAATCAAAAACATTCCAGAATCGTAATACTGCATGCATCTCTTCTAGAACGCTGTGGTTCTGTTCTAGATCTTGTCAGGTGGTTTTGTTCTAGCACTGTATTGTAGTGTGTTTTAGTGGTTCAATTGTAGAACCCCACAGACTTGTGGTTCGTTTCTCAAACTGACTGGCTTGTGGCTGTTCTAGAACCCTACTGGCTTGTGGCTGTGTTCTAGAATCCTATTGGCTTGTGGTTAAGTTCTAGAATCCTCATGGCTTGTGGCTCTGTTCTAGAATCCTATTGGCTTGTGGCTCTGTTCTAGAATCCCATTGGCTTGTGGTTAAGTTCCAGAACCCTACTGGCTTGTGGCTCTGTTCTAGAACCCTACTGGCTTGTGGCTCTGTTCTAGAATCCTATTGGCTTGTGGCTCTGTTCTAGAATCCTATTGGCATGTGGTTCAGTTCTTAAATCCTATTTTATTGTCTACTTATGTTCAATAACAAAATGTATCTGTTCTAGTATGATATTGTTGTCTATTTGTGTTCTAGAACACCCATGATTACATTCCAGGAGAATATTACTTTCTGTGTAGTTGTTCTAGAACACAGTGGATAAACTCTCAAGTCCATAAAGTGGACAGTTAATATTAAACTGTTGCCTGTTCAGTTCTAGAACATCGTGGCTCTGTTTACATTCTAGAAGCCTTGGAATTTTTATAGTGTGCAGCCCAGTTGTAGATCTCGTCATCCAGTTTTCATCCGACAGCATGGTTCTGACCCATGTTGTGGTGTGGTTCTCTTGTAGAACTCGGTGGTTGTTTGTGTGTGTTACAGGGGTGCAGTAAGGGTTGCCATAACAAAGAGAAACCCCCCGAGCCGGTGAAGCCTGAGGTGAAGAGTTCCGGAGGGAAGAAGGAGCTGGAGGATCTGAAACCACGGTTTGATGAGTACATCATTCAGGCTCCTAAACCTGTGGAGTTCATTCAGAGACCCAGGTACAGAACGAACACACACTCCAACATGCACACCATCACAGATCAGAGTATAATCTTACACTACAAAACAAAAACCACTGTGTGTGTGTTTCAGTGCTGATGAGCCGCTGGTGGAGCTGCAGCAGAAAGTGTCTCCTTCCCTGACACAAGCACTCGAGAACCTCAAAGTATCAAAAACCAATAAGATTGCAGAGAAAGGTACAACTTAGCCTATCACAACATCTTTTTTTCAAAACGAGAGGCACAATGACCACAGACAGATGTGTGTGTGTGTGGGTGTGTGTGTGTGTTTTGTAGAGGATGAAGGGAATGAGGTGAAAATCGGAACAGCGTGTAAAAATGGAGGTTGCTCGAAGGTAACACGCACACGCACATCTTTTATATCCTCAAGTTTAAAAACTATTAGGGTGTGTCAAATATTCTGCATGTGCGTGTTTCAGACTTTCTCTGGACCAGCAAGTGATGAGGACAAGTGTGTGTTTCACCCAGGTGTTCCTATCTTCCATGAGGGGTGAGAGAAGTAATGAGCGCAAACACACACACACACACACACACACTATATGTGACCTAGATTCAGTGCTGAAACGTGTGTGTGTGTGCGTGTGTATACAGGACGAAATACTGGAGCTGCTGTCGGAGGAAAACTTCAGACTTCAACGCATTTCTTTCTCAGCAAGGATGCACCACAGGAGCTCACATCTGGAGGAAAGCTGATGTAAGAGACACACACGTGTGACCACTCTCAAAGCTTTAAAAAAGAAAAAAAAGGCCATTTAAAAACATTTTGTGTGTGCAGGGGAAAAAGGTGGCACCATGTCGGTTCGATTGGCATCAGACCGCTAGTCATGTGACCATCTCCGTCTACGCTAAGCACTCAAACCCAGAACTGTGTTCAGTACGAGCCAATAGCACCAAGGTGTGTTTCCATGCGTGTGTGCAAAGTCTATTCTGTACTTCGTTGGCATTTTCTTCTTGCTATGAAACCGTGTGTGTGTCTGTGTTCTCTATGGCAGGTGTGTATCAGACTGATCTTTGATGGAGAGAAGGAGTTTGAGCAGAATATCAGTCTCTGGGGGGTGAGTGTGTTGTTTTATTTTTTGTTTTTTTTTCGACAAAGAAAAACAACCAATCGCACAACGGAAAGCTAAATGCCAACCAATCAGAATGCAGAGGGAAACGTCAGCGATGTAATCCGTGAGGAGTTTCCGTGACGTCAGTGTCCTGTTGTGTCTCTGGGCAGGTCATCGATGTCAGCAAGAGCGTCACCAACCTGATGGCTGCCAAAAGTGAGATCGTCATGAAGAAGGCGGAGCCGATGACATGGGCGAGGCTGGACCTGCCCCCGCCCACTTCCAACTCGACCAATGAAGTGAAAGTAAAGGAGAATGTGTAGATAAAAGAGACGGCGTGCACCGACTGTTCGAAAACCACTTGGAACAACACACACTGTATTTCTCACACACACCTTCACAAGCTACCTCTGTTGCCTTAGATGCTGGAGGGTCCAGGAAAGCTGTGTGTCCAAATCATTGTTTCACATTTAAAAATTCAGTATGGCTTTCGAGTATACATTCACAGAAGCACCATGGGTAATTATGATCATGAATTGTGAGCTGATTGGATGGTGAAGGTATTCCTGAGAGGTCTGAGGCATTGCTGTATCTTTTACAGATAAAAGTAATGTCTAAAGGGATCTGATTTTGGATCCTGTCACATAAACATCTTCCACTGAAACCACTCTAAATGATGTACAGTAAAGTATACACACAACAGTTACACATCTGTTCACTTAAATTTCACGACTTCGCCAGAAAACATAGTGGTGTAAAAAAAAAAAAATCCTGAATGCACAACTTCAGCTTTTATGTTAATAATGCACCCATGACTGTAGAGAAACTTCATTAGACACTGAGGGATTCAGGGGTAAATCCGGCACCCCCTGATTTGGGTATTGGGGCCAACAAGAGGCGGGGCTTATCTATAATTTATACATGATTATCCAATCAGGTCAATGAAGATCAGATTCCTCAGTAAAAGTAGAAAAGCTTTTGTTTTATAAATGATGCCAATTAAATAAACGTTAATAAGAACACAGGGTTGTTGTTTTTTTTATTTGATCAAAACCGACAATTTATATAATAAAGATTTATAGAGTTATTTATAATTGAATTCTGTTTGAAATTTGTCCAACAGGCCTCCACGTATCAGACTCGTTTGTCCGGTACGTCCCACTGACTGGATCAGATTGAAGTCTGGGGAATTTAGAGGCTTTGAAGTATGTGTCATGATGTTGCAGTGTAGATGTGCAAGGAAGCAGAAAATCAATCAGAGCTCAACTTCTTCCCATAGTGCATCCTGGGGCCATGTCTTCCCCAGGTGCGCTACTTACACACACCTACACAACTGCCTGTTCACATGATATGCAAGAAAACATGATTTATGAGACCGAACACCTTCTTCCATGGCTCTAGGGTTCAGATTCACAGGTGTCCAAGAGCTTTGGTGGTACCTCTGCAACAAGCTGTGAAGCTCTGTGTTCTCTGACTCAGCAGTTTGTGCATCAGTAGTCTCTTCTATATGATTGGACCTCACCTACATTCCTTATGCTCATCAGTGAGCCTTGGGCTCCGCGTCACTGGTTGGACCAGATTCCTATGCTTGCAGATATTTTTTTTAGCTTCCAACATGTCGGGACCTGACACTTCCCAGGCTGTATTAAATATCCCGCCCCTTGATGGGGTCACTGGAATTAAAATAATTTTCCGTGTCACTGTTTCGGTTTATAACAGTTGTTTTTCAATTTTCTTAGTTTTTGATTATCGCTGTGCATAGAAACTATAATGTAATAGAACAAGTACATTAACACGTGTATATAAACCTGTGATTTGCCAAAAAAAATTAATTCATAGCTTCCATTCAATCCGATTTGCAGATGTGTATACCCTGGGTATATGTCGAGAGTGTGTGTGTGTGTGTCTACCCTAAACCTCGAGATCTCAGACTAAGCGGTAAAACGTACTCTCGGACTGATCGTCTTGCCCCTCTCACGCTACGGGGCGGAGCGTATCGGCCGCAGCGTTGACCGTGAAAGCAGCAACGCTGATCTGTCGCTTCACCTCGCTCCAGGCTGTCTGAGGCTCGGCCGAGTTCTCAATGTCGAACAGAGCGTCGTAAATCCCCGGAAACGACTCGCCAGCGTACTTGTTGTGGCTGCTGGGAGCGAACACCACGTGTCTGCGGGAAACACGAAAGACTAGAAATGAGAAAAATGACATTTACGGCTTTCACAACTTTTCCACGTTAGGTTTCGGTGCTGTCTCATTCACCATCTAAAGTGCTTAAGTTGGGTATTAAAAAAAACAACAAAAAAAAGAATGTCATCTAAAAATGCTCTTCCATCCTCATCCCCTAGAGGGAGCTCTTTTGAAAAAACGAAATCTGGCTTTGGCTGTTTTAGATTTCCTTCCTTTTCTCTGTACACAACAGAGAGCCGAAGGGACTCACTTCCTATCCTCGGTCACGTAAGCGACCTGAGCAGTTAAGGGCCTTGCTCAAGGGCCCAGCCTATTCCTGAGAGGGATTTGAATTCATGACCTGCCAATCAAACGCTTTAACCTTCAAGCTACCACTTCCCCTCGATCTGTAAAGAGACGCAGTTATGGTGATGACATCACAAAGCGAGACGCGTTTACCTGTAGAAGGGACGACCGGGGAGACCGAGAGGATCAATAAACGCTCGCTCCAGGTACATCAGCTGATCGTTCACCATCCGCACCGAAAGAGAACTAAAACGGGGGATTTAAAGAGAGACGAACAGAGAGACAGATATGAAAATGAGAGCGAGACAAATGGAGAGATACAAAGACACATTCTGAAAGGCTTAATGTTAAAAAACTTTTTAAAAAGATCAAATTTAACCAAACTGCGTGTCTGTATACAGTAATGCTTTATTATTAATGTGTTTACTGAGTTTAAAGAATGTCAACAAATACAGGCATAAAAAAAAGACTGGCATTGAGAGACCAAACGAGACATCGGTAGAAAGAGAGAGAGAGAGAGAGAAACCAAGAGAAAGAGAAAAAAAAACGAGTGTTTGTGTTACTTGGATGTGTCGAGTGTGTTCAGGTGACGCTGAAACTCCTGTGCCGCGTTTGTAAAATTGTCCACCGCTGAAAACAGGGCACCTATACCACACACACACACACACACACACACACACGTTTCCGATTCAGCGTTCTGAGCTTCCTTTAAGCCCACAAGCCTGGCTTTCGGCTGTGTCTCATTTTAACACTAACATTTGTGTGTGTGTGTGTGTGTGTGTGTGTGTGTGTCTGACCGAACGTCACATCGTATCGCTCCATCTCCTCTGGGTGTTTCCGCGCCACTCGCTCGATGGTGTGCGCGTACTGAGAGAGCGCGATCGCGTACTCCATGCAGTCCAGAGGCAGCACGGGGGCGTCGGCTAAGCGGAAAACCACGCCCCCTCGCACACGTGCGACCGCCTCCAAGCGACGGAAGGTGGGGTCGTAGAAACGCTCAACCACCTCGAACGTCTCGTACACGCTGTGGTACACGGGATAACTGCTGTACCGCTCTGTCTTCTGTGTAACACACACACCGTAAGTGTACACACACACTAATACACACACACACACACGCGCACAAAAATACACACACTTACTCTGTTCTTGGTGTATCTCGCTCGGCCAGATGCAATTCCCAGTCTGATAAAGTACGCCTCAAAATCACTTCCTGAGCCGAGCTTGCTGATCCTGCACACACGCGCACACACACACACACACACACACACACACACACACACACACACACACACACACACACACACACACAAGCATTCAGTTACATCAGTATGTGTATTTTATACAGAGTACTGTCAGGGGTAAAAAAACTTTGAAAGAACTCGCCAGCTAGGTCATTCCAAACATCCTGCAGAACTAACCAGAGATCTTCTATGGATGGAGGCTGCCTGAAGTCTCGTCACCTAATCCCACACAGACTCGCTGATGTTGAGATCATGGACCCTGCTGGGGCCAAAACTATTACTCTCAGGACTTGTTCTTCTCTACGCTGGAGATAGTAGATGACGTTGGCTGTATCTTTGGGGTCGTTGTTCTGCTGCAGAATATATTCAGCTCTAGATGATGAAGTATCTATTTGTACTTCTCAGCATTAAGGACACCCTTATAATAAATCCAAGGAAACCACCACCATGCTCACTTCCTGTGTTTGTGTGTCTTAGAGGTGTTTCCATGTCTGGAATTTTGCCCACATTCTTTCTAAAAAAGACCATTTCTGGCCAACCTTCTCCAGAGAAAATGGGTGTGCCTCTGGTGTCCCACTGGTATCCTCCATTTCCTGTGGCACTGCTCGACATTAAGTTCACATGATGTGTCGTTTATCTGCTGCATTGATTTCCCTTGTGTCCTCAACATCAACCGTTTCTTTGTGCTTCTGCAGAAAAGCCTGAAACCCCAGTCTGCTTTTAAATCTTACTGCTGCAGTGGAACTACTTTGTGTCTTGTTTCTGGGCTCACGTCTTTCACGACCTCGCCTTAATAGCAGAGGTGCTGACTGACTGTTTCTCACTCAGTGTGAAGCTCCTACGGCTATTCTAGCCCTGAATGTGTGTACAAAAGTAAGAATTCATGATGAGTCACAGCATTTCTATTTACACCTGCTTAGACTTTTTGCACTGTACTGGATAGAAAAAGTGAAAGGGGGCGGGGCTTAGCTCTCACCGGGGGGCGTCCCGATTATCCGTCCAGTTGTCCCGTTTGTGCCAGCTGTCATACAGGGTCATTCCTTCCTCCCCTTCCTCTGGACTCATCACCTACACACACACACACACACACACACACACACACATCACCCCAAACGTGGGCTGTGTTCCAAACCAAATTCACTTACAAGCATGCATTGTTCAGGATGGTGCACACACACATACACACACACACACACACACACGCACACGCTACATCTCAGGGAATGGTATAATTTAACCAGAAGTGGGATCACTGCCCTTTGACCCACCTGTTTGGTGATGTCGTAAGCCAGTGTATGTAGAGACGGAGTGCAGTCCACTCTCAGTGTGTACATACCTACACACACACACACACACACACACACACACACACACACGCAGAGTTAATCGGAAACATTGATGCATTGTCTATTGTGCATGTGTGTGTGTGTGTGTGTGTGTGTGTTTTACCCTCAATAGCAGAGTCTGCGTTGATATATGCCACAGCTCTCTGCTGGAGCATCTTAGCATTTTCCTACACACACACACACACACATCTTAGCATTTTCCTACACACACACACACACACACACACACACACACACACACAGTAAGATGCACATATATAACATATATAAACATCTCTCTCTCTCTCTCTCACTCACTCACTCACCTCAGCCCACTCTGTGGATCCGAGGAGGCCGAACTCTTCAGCATCCCAACTGGCAAAGATCAATGTGCGTCTGGGTCGCCAGCCTGACACACACACACACACACACACACACACACACACACACACATATAGCTTATAATATCTCAATTAATGCAAATGTTCCATTAGATCACGTGTTTGTATGAAAATGGCTGTGAATCACTGGGTTAATAACACTCCGTGTGTGTGCGCGTGTGTGTGTGTGTATGTGTGTGTGTGTGTGTGTGTGTGTGTGTGTGTGTTTCACCGTTCTGCAAAAGTTTCCCAGCAGCTCTGGCAATCTCGTGTGTTGTTGCAGCTCCAGACACAGGATCAATTCCCCCAAACACCCACGCGTCACGATGACCACCTAATATAACATTGCGATCTGCATGCATGTGCACGCACACACACACACACACACACACACACACACAGAAATCAGTGCATGATGATAACAGGGGTGTGGCAAAAATGTTCGTGTAAGTTTATGTAAGTGATTGGATATATGTTAAAGGGGTGTGTGTGTGTGTGTGTTTATTTGACATGAAATTTACACACGTGTATACCTGGCTCCTGAGCTCCTCTGATTCGGCCAATCACATTGTAAATCCTGGTCACCTGGTTGTAGCTGTGTACGTTCATGCGCACTTTACTGAAAGGAAACGTGCGAGAGTTATCGACCGGTGGTGAGGGAAGAGGAAGTCGAAGAGGAAGTGGAAGCGAAATGTAGTATTTGGGACAGAACCGTGGTGTTGCCTCACTTCTGTGCGAAGTCACCAATGAACCCAGGGCCGATACGATACGACACATTGAGAGCTCCTTTCCAATCAGGAGGTGGAGTTGCTCCGCCCATATTCCTACAGGAAGTAAGGAAGTGACATCACGACTTGTAACTTCCGTCACCATTCACACAAAAAATGAGTCATTCAAATCGGACTCACTTCAGCAGATGTGCAGCGTCACTGTAGCCAATAGGATGCACTGGAATCTTCGGAAGCCCCACCCCCTGGTCTAGGCTTAGTCTGTATGTATACTCTACAACGAGATTTTTTTTAATCAATATTCACAAGAATTTCATAACAAGCTCCAAATGAGAGAAAGGCATTAAGTGTTATTAAATTAGCACACCCTTAGCTGGGTAGCCGGGGGTTAAGGGATCTCCGGCTCCGTTCAGATTCAGGACGTTGCCCCGTTGAGCTCCGCCTCCTGGCAGGTTCCATCCTTCAGGGTAGGGTTTCACACCATCGGCAGAGTAATCCGCCGGGTCCGAGTACAACACGATGCCTTTGGCGCCGGCTAGCATAGCGTTTTTTACCTAACGCACACATTTATTCATACTTACAGATGCTAATTACCATATATACAATACACATTAGCCCAGTTTTTACTATGGAAGTTATACGTAGCTGGGACTAAACTATGCTAGCTCAAATTCTAAGATTTCAACCTAGAATAACCAGGTATAGTTTGAAGCTAATTTCACAGAAATATATATTTGACTAATGCTAGAAATTAGACAATTTTTATGGTGAAGGTCTTTTATTTTGAAGGTCCAATGGGTAAGAACCAAAGGTACTCCAGGATTCTTTCTGGCAGGTTTACTTGAATTGACAAAGCAGTTAAGAGTCAGGTGGACAAAGAAACAAAGGGGGGTAGGGGGAAAAAAAAGTGCTGATTGGAACACAGCCATTTCTTCCTCACCTTATTTCCTCTGAAGATTTTGCCGTATCGGGCGATGACAATTTTGCCTGTGCAGTTGATGCCCATGTCCCTCTGCAGTTTGAAGAAATCCTCCGTCCTGCCATAGTTCACGTACACCAACTCACCCTGAGGGAACAAACACACATCTGACATTAGCTCGCTCGTCTTTGTGAACATAAGAAGGCAGTAATACGTTACTAGCGGTTTGTTTTGAAATTTTCAGCAAAACATTTGAGAGACAGCACTGAGCTAGCTAGCATAACTATTCCAATACTTGGCACACGTTTAGCATCTATCTTAAATTACATCGTTTCATTTAATCCTGTGATATTTAGCAGATAACTACTGTAACTGTAACGATAGCTAGCTGCAAAGCACACAAAATCGCCTCAGATTCAAAGAATCAGCTATCTAGTATATTAATTTGCACGCTAACTATCTTGCTAACCAGTTCCTAGCTAGCTCGCCTCGTTAAACCTTTTTTTTAAGGTTGTCACTAGAAAGCCATGTAATCTGCAGTCTCCACGATAGCAGAATGGACCAGGCCAGAATCAGCCTGGTGTGTCTTGTACCTCAGGTTGTCCCTGTGCAGAAAAGGCGTTGTACGGAGGAACAATGTCGCTCACGTTCTCATAACCCAAAGGCACCGGTTCGGCCAGAGACGACGTGATGACCTGTCAAACACAATTCATGAGTGCTAACAGGTACGGTTATGTCTATGTGAATAAGTACAGTGTATTGAATACTGGATTGTGATTGGTCAGAAGGTACAGCTACAAATCACAGGTCTATCGTTTTTATAGCAACAGCTTACTGTAATTCTAGACATATGTTTTTTTTTGTCAGAATTGTATTATACCATACGAGAGCATGTTAATGAGCGCCTTAGCAATAAACCTGCGATTGATCAAAGATGGCTGCTGTTATGAAGAATTCAGCAGCTTCGATACAATACTATAGTAACGTGTGGAAAAAGTTGGATAACGGGCAACAAAGAAAATAAGTGTTACTAAAAAGTAAACAGCTGAAAGAACTTTTTTCAATAATTGGCAACCCATCTGTAGAGACAGAGTCTCTCAGAACTTCAGAGTAATGTTAAACCTGGGTGTAAATCAATATCAAATGGATGTGTATTTTGGGCCCCCAGGCAACACTTTAATGAAGGACATGATTGTGTGACTGAAATCACTGCATTGGATCGGAAACACCTCCAGAAATAATTGTCTGTGAACACCAAATGCCAGATGTGACCATGATTCAGAATGTCTGCTATCTTCTCTGGGCCAAAGCTCATTAAAATGCACTGAGGCAAAGTGCAAAACTGTTCTGAGGTAAGACGAATTCAAATTTGAAATTCTTTCGGAAACCATGGACGTCATGTCCTCTGTAATAAAGACGAGAGGGACCATCCGGATTGTTCAACGTACAACCTGCATCTCTGATGGCATTGGGGTGCATACCTGCCTGTGGAATGGGAAGCTTTTACATCTGAAAAGGTGCCATCAAAGCTGAAAGGTACTCTATATACAAGCTCAACATGTGCTCCGTCTTTCAGACGTCCTTCTAGGCCTTTTAGCCAGACACTGCTAACTTCAACTGTATGTTTTGCAACATTACATTTTTTTTTAACTCTTTAATAACATTTGCTGCATGATAAAATGAAAAAGATGACAAAGAAGACCCAGGAGTGTTAAGTATGTAAAATCCTGTTTTGGAGACGAATGAGACAAATGGTCTCCTCAGTTACCAGATTTACTACACAGAGACAGGATGCTACACAGTGGTAAACGTGGCTCTGCCCAAACTTTTGATCAACATGTTACAGCCATCAAATTCAAAATGATCTTATTGATTTTCCCTTAAAGTGGTACAGCAGTTCCTCAGTTTAAACATTTGATATGTTTTCTACCTTCAATTGTGAATTAAATATGGATTTATGAGATTTGCATTCTGGTTTTAGGTACATTTCACACAGCGTTCCGACTTTTTCGGAGCTGGGGGTTGTACTTGCGCATGTTTAAGTAATGCGATGCTTTGTGAATCTGCAGAGCCAGCACATTCAGCCGGCTGACTAATATGTAAAGAATCTACATGGGAGAATAAAAAAACAAATCCTCCTCTATCTATCCTTCAATAACGCAGTAAGTCCCTGATATCCCTTTCTGAGTTGCTTCATTCAAACTTGTGATGCATTCGAAAAGTCACCATCACTTATAATGCTGTGTGTATTCGTGTTTACTGCTTAATATTTACAATAATTACAGGTCTGTTCCTTTTTTCCAGTCCTAACGTCAGGGCTAATATACACCTGTAGCGTACAGATAATATATAGCTTTCCACAGCAGTTACATCATTTTGGGAACAAAAAACAACCAAATCAAATGAAAGGAAAGTTTAATGTGTGCATGAATGATATATTGTAAAATATCGTATATAAAATATATCTTTGCACATCCGACTTGGCATAAACCTGTATAACATTTGCACGTGGTACATTCCAATAAATATATTTTACAGCCCGTTAGATCTTAATTAAAAAAAAGAAGTAAAAAGAAAAGCCATTAAAACTTTAATGTTCTGGGTTGGGAATTAGAAATCAGAGAAAGGGGATTGGGATTTGTAAGAATCAGGTGGTACTGTGTAAAGTGTACCTCATCCCCTTGCTGGTCCACTACAGAGATGTAGTTCGGCCGTGTCGAGTTCGGATACGACAACAGAACGTCGTACCACACGAGCTCGGCCGAGTCGAGTCCAAACGCTAGCCACTCCTCCCGGATCTGCTCGGCCAATCGCAGGTTTTGCTCCGTCCCCGCCAAGTGGGGAAGACGAGTAAACTTCCTGTTCGGCAGCAAACGAGAGAGCTGATTGGCTAATCTACTTTAAGGTAGCTAAGAGTTATAAAGTAAAGAATGATATATTATATGTAAAATGCATTTGGAAAGTATTCAGACCCCCTTTACGTTTTACAAATTCGATACTACAATCGAGCTGCAACAACACTACAAAGTGAAAACAGAATTCCGGTGTTTTATCATGCGCAATTAAAACATAATCCTTAGAGAGGTTTTCCATATGATCTACGATGCCGTGGTGCCTTTTCTAATCAGGGAAGAATCACACAGCACACATCATGGCACATATGTTCTTCAGTTTATTGCAGATAACAGACAAGTGTGTATACACACTGGAAAAAAAACCTGAGCTAAAACTGTTCCTGATTGGGTAAGAAGACAATAACCAGAGACGTGTGAACGCAGATAAAGACATTCTGTATACTTACATACGCACATCGTAAACATCCTGTAGACACTGAACACACAACATGGGAATGTGTTTAGAGAACCAGTGTGAGGCCCATCTTAACTCTAACAGCAAAGTTCAGAAACTTTAAACTCAGGTGCCTCCCAATTCTACTGATCGTTGCTGAGATGTTTCTACACCTTGTTTAGAGTTCACCTGTGGAATAGTGTATTGATTGGACATGATTTCGAAAGACACAAAACTCTCTAAAGGTCTCAGTTCAGTTCTCGTATGATATTATGGGGTCCTGAGTGCAGATTGCGAAGAAGAAAATCAGAATGATTGTTGTATCGGGACGTACAACAGAAGGCGTCTTTCCAAATGCACTGTATATTGTGTAAAATGTATGTATGTGTTTGTACCTAAGATATTGTTTGATGTTGCCTGCACGGATTTCATCCAAGAACTCGGGCAGGAATCCTCGCCTCGGCTCCTCGTGCCGTGTGCCATCGGGTCTCGCAAACCAGCCTGAGGAGGCGAAAAGACATTTTAAACTTCTGAACTGTCTGAGACGTCTTCATGTGCATCGCAAGCATGGGTCCAAAGATCAGAGTCCAAACGCTATCACGAGCTGTAACACATCACCTGACAGAGTCTTGTAAGGGAATGGGTCAGGAATTTATCATGAGAAATTCTATTAGTGCTCAAGAGCTTCACACTTCAGAGGTGCTTTCGTATATCCAGTTTCCTCATCTCATCATTTGTTCCTTTTGCTCAAACAGATCAACATCCTAAACTTCCTAACCACCAAACTTTTATCACGTCAGTTTTTTTTGGTTCGGTGTCCAACATTTTTGTGTGGGGGAAAAAGAATTTGAGAAGATCGTGTGATTGCAAAAGTGTTCCACAAGCTGAAATTGTCTGAATGACACATCTAGAAGGAAACTAAGAAGGATTGTAAAGAAGTTAAAGACTATAATCAACGTTCATCACGTCAAAAACACGTGCACGTCTGATGCACCAGAGCAAACACTTATTAACTCTCACGAGAGGAAAACTGACACGCGAGCAATTCTGTTATTTGTTTATTTACTTCTGGATTAAAACAAACAAACAAACAAATATACAGAAGTAATAAGTAATTCATCTAGTAGACTAAATGTATATTTGCTGTAAATCTGTTATTATTTGTTACTATTGAAGATGCCAAAACGTCTTTATATGGAAATGTAAATTAAATTAAATTCATTTGAATAAATGTTTTCTGCAAACAAATGCGCACGCACGCGCGCGCGCGCGGGCACGCACATCATTACGGACCACCGAATCCGAGAGAACAATATCTCTCTCTCTCTCTCTCTCTCTCTCTCTCTCTCTCTTGCTTTCTTTCTTTCTTTCTTTCACATACACACACCACCAATGCACGTGCGCAGACTTACCGATAATAAATCCCACGAAGAACAAGAGCGTGAACACGGTGATCCACTTCAACCAGTGCACGAGCTTCTTGTTCGCTCCCATTGAGAGTTGGAACTCTCAAATCCAGCCAACAAACGCAGTGTGTGTGTGTGTGTGTGTGTGTGTTGACGTATGTGGATGGGCGGGCAAATGAAACCTAAGTATCATATTTATTTGCATAACACGTGATTAGGGTATGTTAGCGAGAGAAGTGATTTAGATATGCAAATGAGCTAGGTGTGACGTGTAAAAAATAGATTTTGGGATCTTTTTTAAAACTTTGATGAATACAGTTAAAATACAGAGGGAATTCCTCTTATTAGTGCCATCAAAAGTTATGATGAAACAGTCTCTCGCGAGGCCCGTCCCTGAAAAGAAAAACCAAAAGCTACCTCTGCTGCAGGATATATTTTTCTTCTAAACCTCCAATTGACATCAATCTTCTCGGAGTTCATGTGGCAGAAATCTTTTTACATTCCCTGTTCAGAAGAGACAGACTTTCATTGTTGAACTGTGCGAAAGAAGCATTGATTTAGAACAGTGACAGGTTGTGCATGTCACCCCCAGGCCTTCAGTGGCTTCCTGTCTGATTTAGTCAAAATTGAGGGGTCACTTATCCAACATATCTACCACACCATTTTGCAGCAGCATGCCATCCCACTTAGTTGGACCATCATTTTTTTCCCCCAACAGGACAATGACCCCGGATAGACCTCTCTAGGTTGTGTAAGATCTATACCTCAACACCTCTGGGAATTTCCTCATGATTGTTGGAAAACCATTGTGATTACCTCATGAGGCTGCCTGAGACAATGCCAAGAGCTTCCATCAAACACTGAAGAAGAAGGAGTGTCCAAACTGTATACATGCTCCAGAAAGAAAGGTGCAGAACTGCCTAGTGACCACAAGATGGCGCTAATGACCGGCTATTCCTCAGTTTAGCGTCTCCCAAGTTTGTTTTTCAGCGATTAGAATTTTACAGTAAAGTAAAAATGAATATTAAAATATATATTCATTATGTTTTATTTTGTTCAGAGGTTGTAAAGCTTTTTAACACTTTATGTGTATTATTTCATTTGTTAGAAATTTCTGTTGAAAATCTTATCTGGACGCAAGTAGCAGGAGTAATAATAATAATAATAATAATAATAATAATAATAATAATAATAATAATAATACAATTTATAATAATAGTTACTACAGGACTGGTTGATAAACTAAAGGAAGTGTTGACTGTATTTTCTAAAACAAACACCTCTTTTGTGGGCAAGAAATGTGCACAAAAAATCTCTATTTGAAATCTACTAATATTAAAATAACATAATAATAATAATAATAAGAAGAACAATAATAATAATTGTTATTATTGTTATTATTAATATTAAAGTTTTATTTCTTCAGCGTCAAACAACTCACACACATGGAAGGAAGCGCGAGCGGCATAATGTTCAATACCATTTCCGCAAAATCAGAGTTTCCCTTTTCCTCTTTCTCATCTATACTCCCTCTCTCTCTCCCTTCCTTCATCTCTCTCTCTCTCTCTCTCTCTCTCTCTTTCTCCACCACCCCCTATAGAGGGGACGAGTCTTAACCCGAGCACGAGATCTGCCGCCGCAAGAGAAAGACAGAGAGAAAGAAGGATAGAGAGGAGAGGAGAGAGAGAGAGAGAGAGTGAGGGAGAGAGAGAGAGAAATAAATAGGAGATAGAGCGAGAGAGAGAGAGAAATAAAGAGGAGAGGGAGTGTGAGAGAGAGAGTAAGAGAGAGAGAGAAAGAGAGAGAGAGAGAGAGAGAGAGAGAGGAGAGCAGCCGGTTAGTGGACGGAGACTCGTGCACTGTGGACATGGGTCTGTCTTTGAAGAGCTGGCTGACAAACGAGGGAGGAAAACACTGCGTACTGGTACGAAACACACACACACACACACACACACACACACACAATTGAAGTAGAACTAAGTTTAAAGTCAGATTTTATGAAACTGTCTGTCTGTCTGTCTGTCTGCATCTATCTATCTATCTATCTATCTATCTATCTATCTATCTATCTATCTATCTATCTATCTATCTATCTGTCTGTTTGTCTGTCTGTCTGTCTGTCTGTCTGTATGTATGTATCTGTGTGTGTGTGTGTGTGTGTGTGTGTGTGTGTGTGTGTGTGTGTGTGTGTATTGCCTAAGTGTTCAAACTTCAAATCCAAATGAATGTTTTCACATTTCAGTACACATCCGACATGTGCGAAACAAGTCGTTCTGTTCTTTTGGAGATGCGCCAGTCTACAGAATGACCTCAGCAGCACAGAAGGACAGATGGAGCTGAAATCTGGATACTTAAATGAATATGATTCTGTTTTACAACAAAAACATTTCACAATCAGATATTTAGGAAATTGCAATGTTTTGGATCAGAAGTCCTTTTCACCCAATTCAGATTTTCAAATGAAAGAAAGAATCTAGAATTTACAATGACAAGAACTTCCACTCTTCTGGGAAGATGTTCCACTAGATTTTATGGAGATTTGTGAGATTTCATTCAGCCACAAGTGTGTGAGTAAAGTCAGGGACTGATGTAGGTGAGGTGAGGAGGCCTGGGGTGCAGTCAGCGTTCACATTCATCACGTTCAGGTTTCTACAGCAGGAGATCTTTCACTCCAGCCCATGGAAAGCACATCTTCATGGAGCTGTCTTTGTGCACAGGGAGGGGCATTGTCATGCTGGAACAGGTTTGGATCTTGTAATTCAAGTGAAGGAAAAAGTAGATACCCTCCAAAGACGTCTGAGAGAGAGGTGGTAACATCTACGATAGGAAAAAGTTGGGTTCACTGAAACTTTTGGATGGTGTACTTGTTCAAATGTTTCAAACTTGGAAACGTTCGATAAAAAAACGTGAACCCTACATGAGAAAGAGTGACCAGAACATCGGATCATTTTTGTTCTTCGAATCTGGAGTCGTTTCGTTCCTTTGATCATTTATTCGTCTGCATAGCGTCTGACTGAGTCACATGATAAAAGAACGAACGACTCGGACTAAAAGAGTCGAGAGATGAACTACTCGGTTCTGTGTCCCGTACGTGACCTACGGAGATTTTGCGATGCTTTGCACGTGTGCGTCCGGTAAAAAATAAACGAATCGCTCTTTGAGACGACTCGTTCGTCTGAGTCACATTAAAGACTCGTTTAAAACGGACGAATCGTTCGTAAACGACTCATCGCTAATGAGTAATGGCCTTGCCTCCAAAATGGCTGACGGAAATAGCTAGCTAGTATCTGACTGGATTTCACGTAGCCTTGTTTCTCTTGACCCGAAGACAAAAATTGACAAATTGGTGTCTTTTCAGGGTGTAGCTGAAGGTTGCTAACTCGTGACATAGATGTGCAAAGTGGAAAATCAAAGTCTTTTGCTTGAACATCTTTTCACCAACTAAATGGCCTACCATGAGGTTCTTGCTCAAACCTCTTCCCACATTGTTGGAGGCACACATATTTTTGCGACGTCTTTAAATGCAGGACCATTCAGTTGAACTAGGAGACCCAAAACTGTTCCTGCATCTTGATTGTACACAAATCCAGCTCCATGAAGATATGGTTTCCATAGGTTTGGAGTGGAAGATCTCCTGGTTCGAGCTCTATAGCAGGAGATCTTCCACTCCAAAACCCATGGAAACCACATCTTCATGCAGCTGGATTTGTGTACCATAATGATGCAGGAACAGGTTTGGGTCTCCTAGTTGTCCCCATTTGCTATTATAATGAGCTCCACTTTTCTGGGAAGACGTTTCACTAGATTTTTGTGGAACATCTTCCCAGAAGAGTGGAGCTCATTATAATAGCAAAGTGGAATGGGATCTTCAAAAAGCAGCACATAACAAGCCTATGGTAACAAGCTGAGAAAAGCGTGAACTCAGTTTGATTGTACAAAAGCGCTGAAACTGGAGACTCCTTCCACAAACGCTATGTCTCGTTATAATTGAGCTGTTGCCATGGTAACAGGGACATGTTTCTCGATTTAGAGATAGGACGTCCTGCCGTATCTAACAAATAGGATTTTGGAATTCCGTAGTTCAGCGAGTCGTGCATTATAAATCATTTCGATTGGACAACGTGACAGTGGAAACGGAACGGAATTATCAAGAACATCAGACGTGATTCCACTCAACGTCATCCGCTACCTCAACCTCCATCTGTCCTGCTTTACTGATAAACATTTTATCATTGAAGATCTTGTTTGGTCCAGGAATGAAATGTGAAGACAAAATTATGCGTGTTATTATAATACCATAGTATGAGTGTGTGTGTGTGTGTGTGTGTGTGTGTGTGTGTGTGTGTGTGTGTGTGTGTATACATTGATGTTGTGTCTTTGTGTGTGATCAGGTGGTATGGGTGGGGGTAAGCACGTGGCTCTTCTGGAGGACGTTCATGTTGTACTGCAGTGGAGCCCAGTATTACTACTTACACAACATTCTGGGGGTGAGAAAACACACACACACACACACACACACACACACACACACACACACACACACAGCATGTGTAAATGTAGTAATGTAGACAAAATATCTTTCACACACATTACCCTCACACACCAACTGTATGTCGTGTTTCCATACCTGTGGAATGAACAGATGTCTGACTGTGTGTGTGTGTGTGTGTGTGTGTGTGTGTGTGTGTGTGTGTGTGTGTGTATGAGACACTGTATTTCCTTATGGCAGAGCGTGTGGCAGCATGTCTGCTTCTACAAAGCAAAGCACAAAGATCACACATGGCATATTAGAGGGGCTCAGATTACCTCACTCACACCCACATGTACTCACACACCTACTCTCACACACACACACACACAAACACACACACACACACACACACACACACATGCTTACACTAAATGATCATTGTGAAGATGTGTTATCAATTTAATAAACGTCTGAATAAAACTTTACATGTTGTCTGTGTGTGTGTGTGTGTGTGTGTGTGTGTGTGTGTGTGTGTGTGTGTGTGTGTAGCTAGGACTGTGTGTGAGCCGAGCATCAGCATCTGTCCTGAACCTGAACTGCAGCCTCGTCCTCCTACCAATGTGCAGATCCGTCCTCACCATACTGAGGGGACAGACACGGGTGAGATGGAGAGAGAGAGAAAGAGAAAGAAAGAAAGAAATAAAGAAACACTGAGAGAGTGGAATAGAAGTAGAGACAGACATTGAGAGGGAAAGAGAGAGAGAACCACTAAGAGAGAAACTGAAAGAAATAAAAAAGAAAGGCACTGAGTGAGTCAAACACCGAGAGGGCTAGAGAAAGAGATAAACACTGAGAGAGAGAGAGAGAGAGAAAGAGAGAGAGAGAGAGAAACTAAAAGAGACAGACACCAGGAGAGAGAGAGCGAAAGAGAGACAGAAAGACAATGTGAGAGAGACACATAGAGAGAGAGAGGCATGTAAAAAGACAGACACTAGAAGAGAAAGAGACACAGAGAGAGAGACACAGAGAGACAATGAAAGAGAGGCAGACACTGTGAGAGAGAGAAAACCAGAAAGCGGGATAAAGGAAAAGACAGTCACTGAGAGACACAAAGAGACACTAAGAGACACTGTGTGAGAGAGACTGAGAGAGGGACTGAAAGAGAGACAGACAAACACACAGAGAGAGAGAGTGATAGAGGAAGATACAGTCACTGAGAGAAAGACAGAGAGAGACACTGAAAAAGACACTATGAGAAAAGGAGTGAGAGACACTGAGAGAGACACACAAATAGATTGAGTGATTGAGGAAGGAACAGTCACTGAGAGAGAGAAAGACAGAGAGAGAGACAGACTCATGCTCAGGGAGACACGTGTCTGAGGTGAACATTTTGCTAAAACAGAAACTGAGATGTTATCAGGAAATCTGATGGTCACGCCGTGTTGTGTTCCAGGTGAGCGGTCAAAAAGTGCGCAGGTTATTGGACAAAAGTAAAAGCTTCCACGTGGCATGTGGCGTCGCCATTTGCATCTTCTCAGGTGAGACGTTGCTACATCGCTAAAACTCCCCTCACAAAACTAGCTAGAACTAGCCAGTGATGTAGCCTAGCTAGCAACACATGATGTCCACTTCTAGCAAGTTCTGTTTCTCCTCAGGATCCAAAATAATAATACAGGCTACATGTATCAAAAATTAGCATGAGCGCTAATCGTGGCTAATCAAACTACTAACGTCTCACAAAACACGCTAAAATATCTGTTAAACGTAAACAACCAAATCCAGTCAGCAGCTAAAGAAACCAAAAGGTCATTATTTTGGGCTGGTTGATGAAATGTAAGTGGACCAGCTGCTTGGTGAACAGGTGTGTGTGTGTGTGTGTGTGTGTGTGTGTGTGTGTGTGTGTGTGTGTGAGAGAGAGAGAAACGAATGGAAAGTTCTACCTCAGGAATTTTTTGCTGTAGTAGAGATAGAGAGTTTGTACGTTCTGAGGCGACCTGTCGCTGTAGCAACAAGACGACGTAAAACAAACATACGTCGTAATAAAAAGAGAGGGAGAGATGAATAGAAAGTGGAAGACAAAGGTGGAAAGAGGAGAAGAAAGATACAGAGAAAGAGATGGAGAGGAAGAGAATGGGATGGATAGGGTGAGGCAAAAGGATAGAGAGAGAGATCAATAGACGGAGGAAGAAAAGTAGAAAGAGAGAGAGAGAGAAATGGATAGAGAAAGAGGTGGAAAGAGAGAGTAACAAAAACATGGTGAGAAAGAAGAGAGAGAGATTGATAGATGGAGGAGGATAAAGATGAAAAAGAGAGAGATTAATAGAGGGTGGAGAGGAAGGGAGAGACAGAGATGGATAAAAAAAAGAAGGGAAATGTAAAGCACGAAGTAGATGGATAGAGGGAGGAGGATGAAGAGAGAGGGAGAAAGAGAAATGTGGAAAAAGGGAGGAAAGTAGAAGTAAAAAGAGATAGAAAGAGATAGATGAATAGAGGAAGGATGAAAAAGGTGGAGAGAGGAAGGGAGAGAGAGGTGAGAGAGACAGTGAGGTGGATAGAAAAAAGAAGGAAAGGGTGGAAAGAGAGAAAGAAACAAAAATATGAAGACAGAGTT
>MU551552.1:1759275-1776775 GCA_024362625.1 Silurus asotus | reverse complement strand
TGTGTGTTTAACTTGGTGTTTACCAGTGAGTACATCTGTGTGTGTGTGTTTTCTTGTGTGTACTTGTGTTCACCTGTGTATGTGTGTAACTATGTGTGTGTTTACCTGTGTAAATGTTTGTCTAGCTGTGTGTGTGTAAACTCATGTACATGTGTGTTCACCGTGTGTCTGTGTGTGTTTACCTATCCACATGTGTATATGTGTGTAACTGTGTTTATCTGTCTACATGTGTACATGTTTGTCTCTTCACCTGCGTGTAGCTGTGCATGTATGTAACTGTGTGTGTGTGTGTCTGTTTACCTGTCTACATGTGTACATGTCTGTGTGTGTGTGTGTGTGTGTGTCTGTTTACCTGTCTACGTGTGTGTGTGTGTGTGTGTGTGTGTGTGTGTCTGTTTACCTGTCTACGTGTTTGTCTGTCTGTGTGTGTGTGTGTGTGTGTGTGTGTGTGTGTGTGTGTGTAAAACTGTGTGTAACTGTGTGTGTGTGTGTGTGTGTTTAAAACTGTGTGTAACTGTGTGTGTGTGTCTGTTTACCTGTCTACATGTGTACATGTTTGTGTAACTGTGTGTGTGTCTGTTTACCTGTGTACATGTTTCTATTCACCTGTATGTTACACACTATGTACGTGTGTAACTGTGCATCTCAGTGTGTGTGTGTGTTTGTGTGGGTGTGTTTTTACCTGTCTACAACTGTGTATGTATGTGATTGTGTGTGTGTCTTGTGTGTAAACCTGTAAGTATATCTGTGTACACCTGTGTGTGTGTGTGTGTGTGTGGGTGTGTAAGAAACTGTGTATGCACTTGTGTGAGTCATTGTATGTATATGTTTTTTTTTTACCCAGGGATTGTTTTTTGTTATGTTAGAGTGTGTGTGTGTGTGTGTGTGTGTGTGTGTTAAAATGTGTGTGTGTGTGTGTGTGTGTGTGTGTGTGTGTCATGCTTGGAGTGGGGGGGTGGATATTTCACCAAATGATGCAATAAAACCCAGTCTTATTTATAACCTCCTTCAGGCACAGTGTGTTCCACCTAACCCTGTCCAGATGTTTTCCTGCTCACACTGTGAAGACGAGAAGATTGTAGAATTTGATGTTCAGACGTAAACACACAAATCAAAAAGACGCCAGGCACAAATACACACACCGGAGACTCCTTGTGTACATGTCGGACAGATCTCTATTCACAGAGACGTACACACGCTACTACCAAAAGTATTGGGACACCTGCCTGGTTCCTCTACAAAACATTCCCACTAAGTGAAAGACACAAAACTCTATAGACATCGTTGGATGGATGATACCCCCTGTTCACACATCCAGCTCCATGAAGATATGCTTTCTTTTTTCCTGCTATAGAGCTTCAACAACACTCCATTGTCCTTGTGGCTAAAAAAAATTCCACAAATCTCCACAGAATCTACTGGAACATCTTCCCAGAAGAGTGGAGCTCATTATAACGGCAAATGAAAACTAAACGTGGAATGAGATCTTTTATGCTTAGATGTCCACAAAACATTTGACCCTACGGTGTACATAATGCAGTTATGATTCTTAGATTGAGTATACATGCTCCTTATGAATACCTTACTTTCTAGCTACTGACCTGTGTGTGTGTGTGTGTGTGTGTGTGTGTGTGTGTGTGTGTGTGTGTGTGTGTGTGTGACAGTGATAACTGGCATCAGTATAAGCTGCGGAGGCTGTACTTTGTGTGGATTTGTCGAGAGTTGCAGTGTTTCTATTGGTTTGCTGAACTGCTGTGTAGTTTATATCGCAAGGTAACACACACACACACACACACACACACACACACACACACACACACACACACACACACACTTTCTTACACACATATTTATATATATATATATGCTATGTTTGATCACTTTTTTTGCTGGACTTTATCGCCATCTGCTGTTGACAGTAATAACTGCATGGTTTTTTAATCTATCTATCTATCTATCTATCTATCTATCTATCTATCTATCTATCTATCTATCTATCTATCTATCTATCTATCTATCTATCACCTCTTTTTATCTCTCTGTAGTTGTGGGAGGAGAATCGTCCTGATTTCCTGAATATTCGTCTTTATCTTACTAGTACACACAAGCTACAGGTAACACACACACACACACACACACACACACACACACACACACACACACACACACACACACACACACACACACGCAAATATTATTACAAGTTTCTATCAATATTGATCATTAATTGTTCAGTCTCTTTTTCAGCAGAATCTCACTGAGGAAAAGTACCGCCCCCTAAGTTCCAGGCTTGTGATTGGCCGGCCCCGGTGGAAACATCTTTTTCAAGAGATAGGGAAAGCCAATCAGCAGTAAGCATTGTAACATAATAGATCTATCAATGTGGACAAAATTGTGTGGACACCTGACCATAAGATGCTCCACCTGATTTGCTCTTATATTAATGTCCACTCTTCTGGGAAGATGTTTCACTTGATTTTTGTGGAGATGTGTGTGAGATTTCATTTAGCCATAAGGGCGTTGGGAAAGTCAGGTTCTGATGGAGGTGAGGTGTGGATGCTTGGTGTTCAAATTCATCTTGTTTAATGAGGTCATTAGAGCTCTACAGTAGAAAGATCTTCCATATATTCCAACATTTTTTGGCTTTGTGCACAGGGGTATTGTCATGTTGGAACAGGTTTGGGGTCTTCTAGTTCAAGTAAAGAAAAATTGACACCTAAAGACATCCTAGATTATGTGCCTCCAAGTTTGAGGTAACTCTTTGGAGAGAAACCACATATGGCTTTAAAAGTCTGGTGTCTCAATACCTTTGTTGTTTTTGGTACTGGATTTTGAGAATTATTGAAACCAATCAAAGTAGAAGATCTCATAAGTACATCTAGGGTCTGATAGCAGTCCAGACCTAAAGGAAATAGTGAGGAACCTGTGAAGAACCCTAAAGAATTTAGAATCATGAAATGACCAACTACGTTTTAGTAAACTATTTTCTACAATTAATGAAATTAAGGTTTTTTTTTTTATCTTTTCGCAGTAAGAAAGTGGGCGTGTTCTGCTGCGGCCCCAAAAGCATCTCCCGAGAGTTACACAAGCTGTGCAACTCGTTCTCGTCCACGACGACCGTCTTCGAGTACAACAAGGAGTCCTTCAGTTAACACCCTCCTGAACTGAACATAAAATCGACCTCAAAAAAAGTAGGATTTTTCAGGACGTTCACGAAGGAATATTCATTTAGAAACATTTGCCATTTTTTTTAAATAGTTTTTGTGATTTATTTAAAAAATGTTTTGAAAAGTTTTATTCTTCATTTTTTGGTCTGAATTGTTTTTAGAAAAATCAACAAACCAAATGCCACATTTCCAGGCTTTTTTTTTCATAGTTGAACTTTTTGAATGTGTATTTTCTACACTGTATAACCAAAAGTATTGGAACACCTGACTTCCAGCTATACAGAGTTCTTGCTCAAATTGCCTCACAAAGTCAGAGGCACACGATTGTAAAAGACGCCTTTGGACGTGGGAGCATGACATTTTTTCACGTGAAACCTGTACCATGTTCACAAAGCAGCTCTGTGAAGATCTCCTGCTATACAACTCCAACTATTGAACACCATTGGGAGGAATTTATCTTGTTGACTGCACCCCAGGAACCTCCTCACCTCACCTCACCTCACCTCACCTCACCTTAATCAGTACCTGACTTTAATAAATAAATGAATCTCCACAAAATCTAGTGGAACATCTTCCCAAAGGACTATAACAGTAAACAGAGATTTAAAGTGGGATATTCGGGCCATATCATGTGTGTGTGTGTGTGTGTGTGTGTGTGTGTGTGTGTGTGTGTGTGTGTGTGTGTGTGTGTGTGTGTGTTTGTAACTCTGCAGGTTGTGGATTTTTATGGGCACTTTATTTAATCAGTATATAAAATGGTTTTTTTTTGTGTTGTATTACGTGGTAAATTTTCATTTTATTCACATAAGTATTAAGATCACGGTACAGTACAGTCTTTGGGTCATTCAGTGTGTGTGTGTGTGTGTGTGTGTGTGTGTGTGTGTTTAATTATCTGTGTGTGAGAGAAGAATGTGTTATTTCTGTGTTTGTATGAATTTGCCTTTATTGTGTGTGTGTGTGTGTGTGTGTGTGTGTGTGTGTGTGTGTGTGTGTGTTCAGTTATGAGTGTTCAGCTATTTGTGTGTTTGGTTAAGTGTGTGTTTGTATGTTTTTGTTTGTTGTGTATGTATTCACTTTTCTGTGTGTCAGTGTGTTGAGTAATCTGTGTGTGTGTATTCATACAGTACAAGTTCAGTGTGTAAACCATGGTGTGTGTATGTGTGTGTGTGTGTGTAAGAGAAGTGTGTTATCGTTTTGAGTGTTTCTAGGAAATTGCTTTGCGTGTTTGTGTGTGTGTGTGTTCAGTTATGAGTGTTCTGCTATTTGTGTATTTGGTTAAGTGTGTGTTTGTATGTTTTTGTTTGTTGTGTATGTATTCACTTTTCCATGTGTCAGTGTGTTGAGTAATCTGTGTGTGTGTGTGTGTGTTCATACAGTACAATTTCATTGTGTGTGTGTATTGTTCTTTTGGAATCTCTGTTCGTTTGTCCATGTACAATTGGTGTGTGTGTGTATTTGCATAGTTAGTTGTCTATGTGTAAGAGAGAGTAAGTGTGTGTGTGTGTGTGTGTGTGTGTGTGTGTATGTGTTCTCTCTGAATTAGATTTTTCAAGTGTGTGTGTGTTCAGAGTGTGGTCTGATATGAGGCTGTATCCTCCTCTTCGCTGCTGTTGAGTAGCGGTTGTTTCTCTCCGTATTCGTTCTTCCTGTTTCTTCGGCGGCGTGTTGTCACGACGACCCTTCTGATAACTACGGCGACAAGTGCGGCGACCAGGGCCCCAAGCACAGCGGCCCCCAGGAGCCAGGGCCAAATCTGCTTCACATGCTCCCAATAAGGAGCAATAAACTCCTGCAAGAGACGCTGGGCTAGAGACAGGCAGGGAGAGACAGTGAGACAGAGCGAGACAGATACAGTTGAGACAGATAGAGACAGTAAGAAAGAGTGAGACAGAGAGTTTTAGTGTTTTTGTTTTAATACTCTGTAGTGTGCGTGTGTGCGTGTGTGCGTGTGTGCGTGTGTGTGTGTGTGTGTCTCTCACTTGGATCCAGTAGGTAGCTGTATTCGTATCCCAGCTCTTTCGTGGAGAGGAAGTAGTCCATGTTTCTGTACAAAGGGATGAAGGGTACCATGTTGTAGCCTCCGTTATGGCCGATCGGAGCGTTGGATTCTGGGTAAATGGTTCGCGGGGGTTGGTGAAGACGTAGCCATCGTTCAAAGATGCTAACACACACACACACACACAGATCCAATTGCAAAGATCAATTCTCAACATTACTGTGTGTGTGTGTGTGTGTGTGTGTGTGTGTGTTTTTAATTGTACCTGTCAATAAATGCATGATGCAGAAGAAACACCGGGTCGTTTGCTGAAGCGGGCACTGATGACATCGAGCCGTTCATAAAGATGTGTAGTGCGTTGTGCATTGTGCTCTGGCCTGACACTGCTATACCTGTCTCTGGACTTGCGAAACCTACACACACACACACACACACACACACACACACACACACACAAACACACACACACACACACACACACACACACACATCAGCTCAACCTATAGAAGGTGCTAGCATTTGTAGAACTAGCAAAAGAGAACTAGCATAAATATGCTAATCACCAATGGTTATGTGCAAACCCTCGTCTATGAAACTACCGTAGGCTCATCTCTATGCTAAAGCATGCTAACCGTCCACATGGGGAATAAAAACACTGGCGGTAAAAGTAAAGCAATAATCCGAACACAAGAACATTCCATAGAATGGGAAAAACAGTCTCCAGGAATGATTGCAAATATGGATTGATGTAGTAAGGGTTTAAATGACAGACACGTGTAATGCTATGTAACTCTAGTTCTAGGTCCTTGTGGACATGTGGGTTAACAGTTTGAGTTACTGATTGGAAGTTTGGGGGTTCAAGCCATTGCACTATAAATCTGCCACTTGGGGGGCCTTGGGGAGGTCATAAACCCTCTTTGCTTTGGGGGCACCATCATGGCTGCCTCTGCCCTATGTGAGGAAAACATTTCCCTCTTCTGTAATGAAAGGCCAGGTTTTTTGGATTACCAGTTGCTGGTTAAGAGCCTCAGCTAAAACCTTCTTGGTGCCTCATCAATGTTTGCTTAGAAACCAGAGCCTACACCAAGAAATTTTGGGATGGGGTACCAGTCCATCTCAGAGTGCCAATCTCACATTATTGCACACATTGTGCAGTCGACTTACAGAGACGGTTTTGGGAGGTCAAAGGATACCTACTAAGGTAAAAGGACAACATGAGACAGGGACACAGGAAGTAACCAAAGCTCACAATCAAACCAGGGACCCTGGAGCGGTGAGGTGACGGTGCTACTCTTCCTGACATTATTGCTTCACCCCAAAGTACAGGACCCTCTATGCGAAATGAAACCCTGGCTCATGGGGATACCCACAAGTCGCTTACCCTGCTGCACTAGCTTTTTAGTACCTCTGATGCAATTCCACCGTTGACAACTTTGCCCTTGCCAATGGCACCCCATTTTCTGAGTTCAGATCAAACAGAATTATACAGCGAAAACAAAACTACTAACAAGAATATTACACCCATTTACCTTCAAGCACATTCCTGAAGCTCATGTTGGCACGTCTATCCAACGTGTCGCTCTCGTACTGTGTTAGCGAGAGCACGAACTCCACGTCCTCATTACTAGGCAGCCGGTTGACACGGTTAGGGTCATGGTTGCCGGGGTTGCGAAGCAGCGGGCCCTCGGGTAAGCCGTCGCAAAGCACCTCACGTGTGTTGTACACCTCTGGGTGAGTGCAGATTACCTACACGCACAAATACAGGCTTTAGATTTAGAGGTCCAGCAGCTGGACGTCCATGTGGACTGCTGAATGGCGGAGAGGAAAGCGGCTTTGGTTGATGCCAGCGAGGACATTTGAGTGTGTGTGCATGAGGTGTGAACACCCCTCGTGTGAGTCACGTGTGAACGTGGAAGAGCTAATACCACATGCTCAGGGCTACTTCTCACAGTCTGTGTGTGTGTGTGAGGTCTTTAGTAAAATCTATACTAAATACCGTGAAGTGAGGAGAATTTTCAGTCGAATAAGGTCCCCATAAGAGCCGTTTTTTGAACTTGCAGGCACATCATTGTACAAGACGTCTTTGGAGATGGTGGAATCAACTTTTCAATCGAAACAGCACGACAATGTTCCTGTGCAAAAAAGGTTTCCATGGTTTGGAGTGGAAGATCTTCAACCCTATTGAGTTCAATGCTTACACTGCCTGCAACCCAGGCCTCCGTACCTCACCTACATCAGGACCTGACATTCCTAACACTCCTCATTCTCTCTTATAATAACCTCCACTCATCTGGGAAGATGTTCCACTAGATTTTTTGTGGAGATTCATACAGCCACTAGAAGCATTAGTAAAGTCGGGTACTGATGTAGGTATGGTGAGGAGGACTGGGGTGCAGTATCTCAATAGCATTGAAGATCTTTTTCTTCAACCAATGGAACACATATCTTCATGAAGCTGGCTTTGTGGAACGTCTGGGTCTCGTGGTTCAAGTGAAGGGAAAATTTCATGCTTCCATACTTTTGTAGTTGTTGGGAACAGTTAGAAAGCACGCACACACACACACACACACACGTACACACACACACACACACACACACACACACACACACACAAGTCTACCTTCCATGAGGAGAAGACCGAAGCGGGGCTGATGAGGTTGGGGTCGAGCGAACTGCGCCCGCCCATCAGCTCGTCGGTGCACACCTGGCAGTCGCGCGCGTCTCTCCAGTCCCAGTACGGTATGGTGAAGTTGAAGTCGCCGGTGAGTTTGCGGATCTCGCGCTCCCAGCTGAGCAGGAAGATGCGGTGCCACGGCAGGAAGGCGGCGGCCTCGTGCGCGAAGTCCACGTCCGCCCACACGCCCGCGCCGCCGCCGAGCAGCGCGTCCCGAGACACGTAGTAGTGCATCCACACGAACAGGTCGTAGACGCTGATGTCGGCGAACATCGGCGCGCCGGTGTCGTTCATCTGCGCACGCGTGCCCGTGGCGATCACGTATTCTGCGCTGATGGTGCTCTTGGCCAGGTTGAGGTACGAGATGAAACGCTGGCGTTCCGCCGCCGACAGCTGGAGGATGTTCCTGCGCACGCTCTCGCGCCGCTCCGCGCAGCCGGGGCCGTAGTAACCGAACTTGCACTCGCCGCAGTTGTAACCCATGAAGTTGCCCGCGCACCGGCACGTGCGGTTGTAGAACGCCAGCGGCCACCGTTCGCGATCGTCCACGTCGCTGTGAGGGAACTGCGGCCCGTTCGGCAAATCGGACACCGTTACGTCCTGGCAGAAGCCGCGGCCGGAGCGCGCGCCGCACTCCGATCCGTCACCGGGCCACGCCGGGCAGCACGTCTTAGTCCGGAGCGCGTCGGCGGTCGCGCACGGACGCGGGAACTGCGCGCGCGACACGAGCGCGAGATGGAGCAGGGAGAGAGCCGCGAGAACCACCGGCCGCATGATCGGAGCGCGCGAGGGTGCTGTCCTGAGTGAGAGCGCGAAAGAGTGAAGGGGTTCAGGAGAGTGCGCTTTGGCTCAACCATAACTTCCTACAACACACACACACACACACACACACACACACACACACACACACACACACACACACACACACACACACACTATCACATGTTTGGGATCAGACCCTGTACTCCCCCGGGGGCTCAGGCTTTGGAATTCACGCGCTCAAGTGATCCTGCTCGGTGTGTGTGTGTGTGTGTGTGTGTGTTAGTAAAAAAATAAAAATTCTAATCAATGAAATGGCAACAAAAAAAAATAACTTGAAAAAAAAAGGATAACAATAAAACACTATATATAAATAAATCTACACAACTTTTCTGTTTTTTTTTATATATAAATACATAAATAACAACAATAATATCAGACTTGTTCCATCTTTAATGCACGAATCCGAAAAACAAAAATCCAAAGGGAAAAAAAGGAATGTTTTATAATTGGGAAAAATGAATAATAAAATAAACACAACACCCTGATTGTAGAAGTCTGTCAACTTCTCCCACCTTTGTGATTATCACATCAAATCTTTGTAAATAAGCTTTTAATAACTTCACCAATCTAGTCTTTGCAACTGTATCCCTCTTTTCTTTGCAAAAAAAAAAAAAAAAGGGAATAAGGTCTGGGCCATTCGAATACTTTGGATTTGGATGTAGGCTTTGGGTCGTTGTCAAGTTGAAACGTGAAATTCCTCTTCATTTTCAGCATTTTGACAGGAGACTGAAGGTTTGGTGAAGGTTTTGTTTTGTGAAAATATTTTGGTATTCGGAATTATTCATTTCTCCAGCTTCAAAGCATAATGCAACCACCACCATGCTTCACTGTTTATATGGTGTTCCTTCCATCCTGTCAGACCATAACACGTTTTCAGACATGGTTTGACGTGACTGAACTTAAACTTTTGGCAGAATTCAGACGGGTTTGTACATTATTCTTTGTAAAATACAACTTCCGTATTTCCTCTAGATGGCGCTCTGGTTTTCACATTGTTGAATGCGTTTTTTATCTATTAATCGCAAACCCAAATGCCTTCATTGTATAGTAACAACAAAATAACAGGCATTTAAAAACTGTTGGGTCTTCCCTGTGTGAGAGAGAGGGTGTGTATCATGTGCTTTCTTTACGTCTGTTTCTTCCAGTTCAGTTGAATCATAAGACGGTCACGTTACAAGAGCGGTTTTATGAGGACCGGCTAATCCCACCAGAGAGAAACACAGACACACAGAAAGGCCAGTGTTAACTTTTACACCTCAGTCCGCCAGGCATACAAACTCTCTCTACTGAACCCTTGAGATTTATGCTGTCTGATGACTTGACCACACTGTTGAAGTAAAGTGTGAAGGTAAGTACGACATACCCACAACACCACCTAGAGGTCATAATAAGAACAAATGTGCTCAGGTCTCCACAAAACTGTCCATATAGTCTTCATTTATAATTGTTATCCAGACAATTGTTAATATATCAGGGGATCGTTTTCAGGAATAAAATTCGACCAATTGTATTACACTGAAATGCAACAATCACCTGTACTCAGCCCTGCACTTAGGGGCGGGGCTACAACCGGACAATGTTTGTGGGACTTTGCGGTTAATTAGGACGTAAAAAATAGAACAAAAAAATCAATCGATTGATTAGTGATGACTATGTAACTGGGACCATGTCCACACTAACATGTTTTTGCATATTTTTCTCTCCTTTTTGACCTGTGACGACGTCTCTCTCATCAACAATGTGTGTCCACTCTCTTACCTGTCGCTCTCTGGATGTTTTTTGTTATTCGCATCACATCGTGTAGACATCAGAGGGTCACTCAAACCTGGCACCATCAAGAAGCACTAATGCCAACATGATCATTTGATTTAATAATGGTATGAACGGGGTGGAGGGAAATGTGATATAGATTTAAAAGATTTAATAAAACTGGAATCGAATACAAAGAATAAAAGGAATGAAAATTGTAATGAAACGTTGCTATAGAAAACATTGCGCATTTCAACCAAAAGAGGGCAGTGTGCGCAAAAAATTATTTTGTTCGAGGTTCTGTGGAACTGAGCATAAAAAAAGCCATTCTTGTTTTTTTTCTTCTGTTAATTAAAAATCTATATATTTTAATTCGATTGTTCCACAGTACATTGTATATATGTGTTTTTGTGACACATGTTTCTTCTGTTTTCTATGCAACAAAAATAAAAAAAGGCAAAAAACAAACAAGAATTTGACAGTCAATGACTGGAAAAAAGTTTTGCTGAGTACAAAAGAGCACGACAAAAGAGAGACCAGGAGAGAAGATGCAATCAGACCCCCACAGCCAAACATGGTGGTGGAAGCTTAATGGTTTGTTTTGGAGCAGAGAAGATTGGAGACTTATTCCTGAAGGTGAAAAGAACCAACATGGCAACCATTCCAAACTTCACCATCACACCATGTGATTCTGTCTGGACTGTGGCTCATTACAACCGACGTTACCAAGCGGACAGTCGTCTGGAGTGATATCTTTTATGGAACGTTCTGCCCAGACACTGCACCTAAATCCTATTGAACTGCTCTGGGATGAACTGGATCATAAGAAAGATGTCAATCTAGAGAAGAACATCTTTCGCAAGTTTTCCAAGCGCTACGGCAAAGTATTTTAGAGGAACGTTTGGAGAAACGACCTGTCAGGATTCGGAGTGTGTGTAAAGCTCTTCTTCATGCAAAGGGAGGACTTGTTTATGAAAATAAGGTGGAACATCTGGACGTTTATAGATTTGCTTGGTCAAAGGACCATCAAATGACCGAGTTTGTTGCGTTGAAACAAAAGGAACATGCGGGTGGCTCTCAAAACACTCATTTGTTCATATCACACACACACACACACAAACACACCCACACCCACACACACACACACACACACACACACACACACATATGTATACTGTATATGTTGACTCAAATGTACACTTCCAGCAAATCCATAAAAAGTGTATAATTTTGAAGTACAAAAATGTTCTGTATGTAAAGGCGATGCTGTTTGTGTGTGTGTGTGTGTGTGTGTGTGTGTGTGTGTGTGTGTGTGTGTTCTAGTCTGTATGAAAGAGTGATTTGTCAGGAAGTATCTAATCTGGCCTTTCTCTTTTTATGCCCACACAGCTGTATGCATGTGTGTGTGTGTGTGTGTGTGTGTGTGTGTGTGTGTGTGTGTGTGTGTGTGTGTGTGTGTGTGTGTGAGTTTAACTACTGGTATGTGAAAGCTCAATTACACCCTCCACTCTCACTCTCGGCTCGTCAGTATGTCTCTTAAACGGATGCCATGGCAACCGGACTCGTTAGGCTTATCTTTGACACATACGTCCGCACACACACACACACACACACACACACACACACACACACACACACGTTTAAACCCACACAGTTTTTAATATGTCCATGTTCTGATCCTAGGTTTAAACAGATTTAACATGTAAAGTGGGCGGGGCTTAGTGTCACTTATACTATGGTGGATTGAGGACAAAAAAAAGCTTTGCATCCTCTTCGTTATAGAGGGTGATTTCGGTGAAGACCACGAAGAAAGACTTCATATATAATATATGTAGCTAACCTCTTGTGGACACCTGACCATAAGGTTGGCTTCTTTTTGAACATCTCGTGAGGAGGACTGGGGTGAAGTTCTAATTTTGTCCAATAGGGTTGGAGCTTTATAGAAGGAAGCAGGAAGATCTTCCAAGTCAACCCATGGAAAGCAAATCTTCATAGAGCTAGCTCAGAGTCTCCTATCTTTATTTTTCAATTAACTTCTGGGACCAAGGCAAGAACCAATCCATGGATCTCTGAACTGAAACTATTGAGGATTTGAGGTGATTCAATGAAACACAGATTCTGTATTTACCTCAGAAAGCTTACCACATGCTCCTTTCTTACTTTTCTCCTCAAAGTCCATCAACGCTCTGACTCCGACTCGCCGGTCGGCCATGACTCAACACCGAGCCTTCGTTTGCCCCCTTTTAAGTTCTAAATGCAGCATTTACACTCCCACCCGTTTGGGAAAATTCATGTTTTTTATTTATTTATTTATTTTTCAACAAACTTCTCCACGGTCGCCTGTTCATTTCTCTTTTTCGTCTCGCACATCCTGACCTGAACGACCGGATCCACTCTCACAAGTTTGATTAGTCGAAATGTTACCCGATGGACTTTTATCCTTTTGAACTCCTTTCGAAAACTAGCGCCATTTCGTTTAAAAAATATAAAATAAAATGAAAGCAGTTTTGGAAAACCCTTCCTGGTGCCAATGTTCTACTCTGAGAGGACTTCAGATAAATATAGACACCAGTAGACACCAATATCCCCCCCCACACACACACATCAAAAGTATTGGGACACCTGACTTTTTCCTCAAATCGTTACCTCGAAAGTTCAAGGTGCACAATTGTGTAGGACGTCTTTCCGGAAATTCTAAATTCAGTTGGGCTTCAGTACGACAGTGCTTCTTATCACAAAGATAGCTCCATGAAGATATGCTTTCCATGGACTGGAAGATCTTTCTGCTACATTCTATTGTACACCTTTGGAATGAATTGGAACAGCAACCCATGGCTCCTCACCTCACCTTCATCAGTACCACTATACTAGTGCCCTTGTGGCTGAAAGATTTTTCAACAAAATCCTCTTGGAACATCTTCCCAGAAGAGTGGACCAGATCATGAGCGGATGTTCAAACAGAAGCACATTTCAACTCTTTTGTCACTGTTATTTTGTCCACATTGCTGTAAAGATGTTTAAATATAAAGTCTTTATCTATATTTCGCTCTGCTTAACGATGCCAAAGCGTGTTTTAATGAGAAGGACACATTTGATTCCTCCCCGGAGTCGGTCTGGAGCTGCTGAGATGGAATAATGATGCGAGTCTTGGCGATCATCAGCCGTTTCCCACGCGCCGGAGAGTTCATCGAAACGAGGCCTCGCCATTCACCCTGGGATCAAAACAGTCTCAAGGCTGAATCATACCGGCTTAGCCGCACTGCTGTGTGTGTGTGTGTGTGTGTGTGTGTGTGTGTGTGTGTGTGTGTGTGTGTGTGTGTGTGTGTGTGTGTGAGTGTGTGTAAGTGCAAATGGAGCAGTTTGGGAGATTTTGTGCTCTTTAATGGCACGTTAATCCTGCACTCGTTAATCCGAGCCACATTTGACGGCCGAAAGCCAATTCAGTTAAAAGGGTCCCACCCACACACATGCTCACGCGCACACACATGCACACACACACACACACACACACACACACACACACACACACACACACACACACACACACACAAACACACACCGACAAACAAACACACACAGGACAGACAAGGGTGGAAAACAATGAAACCTGACTATCTGTTATTGATGAAGGTGGTGAAACTGTACTAATGGTACTTCAACTGTCTTCTGGGTACCTTCAAGATGTCTCCCTTTGATAGTACCTTCATGGTTCTCTGTTCTCTGAGTGTGCATTAAAAAAATCTGGACAATCAGGAATATGGATATTCGGAAATATGGATCATTAGTAATCTGAATATTCAGAAATCTGCACAGTTGGAAACCCGGACAATCCGAAATCTGGACAATTATAAATCTGCATATTCAGAAATCTGGATCATTGAAAATCTGCATATTCAGAAATATTGATAATTATAAATCTGCATATTAAAAAATCTGGACAATTAGAAATCTGCATATTCAGAAATATCGATCATTATGAACCTGCATATTCAGAAATCTTTATAGTTGGAAATCTGCATATTCAGAAATCTGAATAATTACAACTGTGGATATTCAGAAACCTAGACAATTAGCATGCTAGATTCTGATTGGTCGGAAGGTTTGTGATTTACTTCTGAACAGATTTTCATGTTTGAATGAAAAGAATCTAATTTGAAATAACCTTCAAAACTTATGAGTACGAGGTGTTTCTTTTATTCTTTTTTTTTCTTTTTCATTTAAGGTATTTAGCAATCACCCAAATACAGAGTGACATACAGAAGTGCTTTAAGTCTCTTTCTTTCTTTCTTTCTTTCTTTCTTTCTTTCTTTCTTTCTTTCTTCCTAGCTATCCATCTGAATGTCCCTGCCCATCTGTCTCTCTTCTTTTTTCTATCTATCTATCTATCTATCTATCTATCTATCTATCTATCTATCTATCTATCTATCTATCTATCTGTCTGTCTGTCTGTCTGTCTGAACCACACACACACACACACACACACACACACACACACACACACACACACACACAGAGAACAACATATAAGAGATAATATTGTGTCCGTGTTGTAGGTTGTTGAGTGTGTGTGTGTGTGTGTGTGTGTGTGTGTATAAGAGAGTGCGCGCGCGCGTGCTTAGACGCGCGCCCGCACTGTGTTTCACACTTCGCGGTTACGCGCGTGGGAGTCGGAGTGGGAGGACTGTCTCGAGGACGGACTGACTGGCTGCTGGCGCGAGGGAAAGGGAGCGCGCGGCGAGCAGCAACGGATCGGACAGTGTGTGTGTGTGTGTGTGATTGTGTGCGTGTGTGTGCGCGCGCGCGATTGTGTGCAGGCTCGTGCGCGTGTCTGCGCGAGACGTTAAGATCTACAGGACCAGGCTTTTCCGTCGCAGCAGCGGCTGGTGCGCAAATTACCGAGGACATCTCGCGCGCCTGTATATATACGTGCGCGCGCGTGTGTGTGTGTTGGACTGCACAGGACCTTTAACGGATTATGGGGAGGAATTGAGCGCGTATGACAGGTAAGAGTCGCTCGCGCGGGAATTGTTTAAATTAATAACCAATTAATTGTGGTGTGCGCGTGAGTGTGTGTGATAGATAGAGAGGGAGAGCGTGTGGTGCTTTGTGTGTGTGTGTGTGTGTGTGTGTGTGTGTGTTTTCATCACATAAACCAAAAAGCCTTTGAAGTCCTCCCGCTGAGGCACGAGCTCAACTTTGCGCCCTCCTGTGTTTTATTTCCCGCCACCTGTGTTTAAGCGGACACACGGCACAGGTTCACTCACCGTTATAAAGTCGATATATCGCGATATTTAGCGATCATTTGTATTGAAAGTCTTTTGCGGGTAAAATGACACCATCCCCACGTTCAGCCGCCAGGAACGCACACAGCGCGCGCGCGCATCATACACCGTATACCGGTACCCGGTTCTCATAAAGAAACTGCGGCATCCCATAATTTAGCCCCGAACAGCTCAACATCACCTGTTTAATCCCGAAACCGGAAGTAGAAACGCGATCGGGTGCAATGTTTAGTCCTGATTGTAGGATATGCGGTTTTAGGACGAAGCCCAAGGTCGAGGGGTTTTATTGCCTTACTGTTGTGTGTGTGTGTGTGTGTGTGTGTGTGTGTGTGTGTGTGTGTGTGTGTGTGTGTGTGTGTGTGTGTGTGTGAGTGTGTGTGTGTGTGTGTGTTTAGAGATTGATAAAGCCTCCATGCAGCTTGTTCCAACCTGTTCTCTTCCATCTCAGCATCAACATTAGTTTCTATCTATCTATCTATCTATCTATCTGTCTGTCTGTCTGTCTGTCTGTCTGTCTGAAAATATGAGTAAAAAGTGGAAAGGATTAGATCATAGAAATAAAGAAGGAAGGATGGAAGTGATGGAGGGATAGAGACAGACAGTGGAGGTGAGAAAAAGATGGACTACGTCCTACTGGGGTTCAGGACAAGAAGAACAAATGGACAAGATACAGATATTTAGTTAGACACAGTAAGCGACAAAATGATTGATGGATCGACAGAGAGAATAAGAAAGCGGCGAGAAGACTGATAACAGGATCAAAGAAAGCTGTGTGGGGAGAGAGAGAGAGATAGATAGAGAGAGAAAGAGAGAGAGATGTCTTATAAAAGATGGAAATAGGAGATGTTGAGAGACTGAATGGAGAAGAAAGATGAATGAATGAGATTTACAGAGGTACAGCAAAACGAAGAGATAAGAAATGAATCAGAGAGAAAGGGAAGAAGAAAGAAAAGAAAAAAAATGAAGAAAAACCAGAGATGAGAAAGAAATGAAGAAGTGACGTAAAGAGGTAGAGTTATTGCCAGCTTTATGAGAAGAGAGATATATGGAAAAGGGGATAAACTGGACAGAACGAGGAAAAGAGAGAAAGACACAAGGAAGTAAAAAAGAAAGAAAGAGAGGGAAGAGGGAGACAGAAAAAAAAGCACGGCGAAAAAGAAGACATTTGAAGAGAAAGAGAAGGATGATGCTTTGGGAACATGACCTACAAGTCAACGGAAAAGAATCAGGAACAGAGAAAGGAAAGAGAGATCAAAATTGCAGGATAGAAAGAGGAAAAAAAAAGAAATAAGAAAAGGAGAGAGGGATAGATTAAGTGAAAGGTACTGGGGTTCTTTATACAAAAAAATCAAAAGTTATGGCGAGAACGAGTGGAGAGAGAGAGAGCGAGAGAAAGAGAGAGAGAGCCGTGTTGGTGTTTTATGAAAGTAGAGACACACGGGAAGAGAGACAAAGTGGTAGAAAGATGAAACGAGACAAGTAGAAGGAGGGACAGATGAAAAGTTATGGAGAGATAGAGAGAGACATTGAGAGAGAGATAAAAAGAGAAAGGTACTTGGGTTTTATTAGAGGAGATACATTTACAGTGTGAAAATGAGAGAACAGAAGACCACAAAATCGAGAGAGTGAGACAGACAGAGAGAAAAGAGAGAGAGAGAGAGAAAACCAGAAAAAGAGAGAAAAAGAGGCTTAATCAGAGCCATGGGGAAATAAGGAGATCAATAAAGATATGAAGTGATTCATCATCTCAGTCTGCCTAGTGTGTGTGTGTGTGTGTGTGTGTGTGTGTGTGTGTGTGTGTGTGTGTGTG
>MU551552.1:1756482-1759212 GCA_024362625.1 Silurus asotus | reverse complement strand
TGTGTGCTCGTGTGTGTGTGTGTGTGTGTGTGTGTGTGTACGTGTGTGTGTGTAGTGTGTGTGTGCGTGCGCACGCGTGTGTGTGTGTGTGTGTATACGTGTGTGTGTAGTGTGTGTGTGTGTGTGTGTGTGTGTGCACACGTGTGTGTGTGTGTGTGTGTGTGTAGTGTGTGTGTGTGTGTGTGTTGTGTGTGTGTGTGTGTGTGTGTGTGTGTGTGTGTTTGTCCCCGACAGTAACTTTCAGCTGTTCGACACCCATACCGTCCTGTCACTCTAATGACAGGCAACAAGTGTAACTGCCCAGGACTTTATTGTGTATGTATAACTGTCAAGTTAAGTATGGAATTAAACACTCAGGGGGTTGTGTGGTTGTCGAAAAACAATCACCATAATATGGAGTCACTGTGAGTAACTTTCACATCTTTAATTCCTTTAACACTTGTGACTGAATATCACTGTGTTTAAAATGTCCCCATAAACCACCTTTGTTCCACAATCTGTCACTTTTGACTGAATATTAAATGTTAAAAGTGTCCCCCTAAACCACCTTTGTTTTTGTGTGTGTGTGTTTTCTCCTGTTGGTGTGTGTTTTCTCCGATCCAAGGTTATACCCACTATCAACGTCGTTCACCATCCACCAACCTGCAGGTTGCCATAACGACGCCCTCTTGCCCAAGGCACCAATGGTCTCTCAGTTGATTTCCGGGAACCGCTGGAATTATCACCTGTGTGTGTGTGTGAGGGAGCATGTGTGTGTGTGTGAATTGTGCATGAACAGCGGCAACCTAGAAGTGTGACGCACCTGAGTAGTGCACACACACACACACACACACACACACACACACACATAGGCATGTGCAGGTTCTTAACAAGGACCAAGACACATACTCATGTCTGCTGCTTAAAACCTTCTGCCTTATTACGTCCTTGTAACAATTGCAAAATGGCTTCTTATCCTCACACTCAAGCACATACGCTTGCAATACACACGGTTAGCACAAGCTACGGTGGCTGGAGAGCGGTGTTGTTGACACCCTCGAGCTTGTCCATGCCAAAAGGCAGAAAGACAGGCGAATAGAGATTTTTTTGGCTTCCGTCAGTCTTCTTGTGGAAAGGTGTATTTTTTTCTTCTCCAAAATGCTCGCCTCGTCCTAATCCCCTGCACTGTAGAGGTGAAGAAGGAGCTTTTTATTTCTAATAAAATGTCCATCAGGTCATCTGTCTACCAGGACCTTTGAGAACCAAAAACAAAAGGAAGGAAGAAGAACTTCCTTGCTGTCATGGCGGAGAAAGTACATTCTTGGTAACGAGCAAGTGCAAATAGAGAAAAAAGAACATTCATTCAAAATGGCTGCCGTACATCTCCCACTTTTCCTGGTCCTGATGTCCATCCCAGTTATCCTGTCCTCGCTCCAGTCGAACGAACGGCGAGTGGTGGCCTATGTCCCTGGGGACTTGATCATTGGTGCTCTGTTCTCGGTCCACCACCAGCCGGCGGCAGACAAGGCTCACGAGCGCAAGTGTGGGGCTGTGCGTGAGCAGTATGGCATCCAGCGTGTCGAGGCCATGATGCTTACGCTCGACCGCATCAACGCCGACCCAGACATCCTGCCCAACGTCACGATTGGCTGTGAGATCCGGGACTCCTGCTGGCACTCTGCAGTTGCACTTGAGCAAAGCATCGAATTCATACGTGACTCGCTCATCGCCGCCGAGAGCCCCACGTCCTCTCCGCTCGCCCCTATTTCCGAAGATGCCCCAGTGGGGGGCGGAGTGAAGTGTACCGAAGGCCTGCCCCCCAAAGGTAAGAAGCCTATCGTGGGCTTGATTGGACCTGGCTCCAGTTCAGTGGCTATTCAGGTACAAAACCTGCTGCAGCTCTTCAACATCCCTCAGATCGCCTACTCGGCCACCAGCATGGACCTGAGTGACAAATCGCTGTTTAAGTACTTCATGAGGGTTGTTCCGTCCGACGCACAGCAAGCCAGAGCCATGGTGGATATCGTCAAACGCTACAACTGGAGTTACGTCTCCACCATTCATACAGAGGGTGAGTAAATCAAAGCACACACCCATTCATCATTGCATCATTGCTCATTTATACAATTTTGACCCCCTTTGTTGTATGCTGTCTGACCCTTTTGGGTTTCCACACTAATCGCGTTTTATAATTTATTTATTTTTTATGTTGCTTCCTTTGTCTTTCTTTGTCTGTATATTTGTCTAATGTTTATCTCTTTTTTCTACATCTTTTGATCTCTCGCTCTGCTGATATCGACTCCCACTCTACACCTATACACAATTTATTTGCACAATGAGTACTGAGCCCCCTGAGTCTCATCCTGGGTGTATTCCCGTATCTCTCTCAGTGTTCCTTGGGAAAGGCTCCGGATCCACTGTTCAGCAGTTAAGAATAAATCAATGAGTGATATATATACTTGCGCGCAGATCCCCCCAACCCCTCAACACACACACACACACACACACACACACACACACACACACATACACACACACACTGCAGAATGTCTATTGAGAGAGTTATTGTACACTCTGTGTGTGGTGTGTGGAATTGAACTCAATTTCAGTTCCCTGCAGCTCTGTTATCACACCTCTGTCACTTTTCAACACACACACACACACACACACACACACACACACACACACACACACACACACACACACACACAAACACACACACACCTTTGAGGCTGCATAGAACTTATCCAC
>MU551552.1:1746482-1753982 GCA_024362625.1 Silurus asotus | reverse complement strand
GATGGGAAGCTGCTGCAAAATCTCTGTTTTCTCTCTCTCGCTCGCTCTCTCTCTCTCTCTCTCTCTCTCTCTTACACTGTCTTGCTGTCTCACTCGGTGTCTCACTCTCTCAGGCTGTCTCACTCTCTCACACTGCCTCACTCTGTCATGCAGTGTCACTTTCAGTCTCACTATCTGTCTCACTCTCTATGAGACAGACTCTTTGTCACTCTGTTTGTCTCTGTCCCACTCTCTTACTTACTCTTTCTGTCTAACGCTCTGTCTGTCTCTCTATTTATCTGTCTCAATCTCTGTCACTCTGTTTGTTACTGTCTCACTCTCTCTGTCACTCTGTCTCACTTTGTCTATCTGTTTGTCTTGTCCGTTTTTTCGGTCTTTCCCTCTATCTGTCACTATCCCTGTCTTTTTTTCTCTCTCTCTGCCTGTCTGCCTGTCTGTCTCTCCGTCTGTCTCTGTCCGTCTCTATCCCTTTTATTCCAAATGTTAGATGGTACACCCTTAGCAGATGTTGGCAGAGTTAAAGCTGGTCATTTAGACTTATCTGATCCCCACTGACTCTATCTCTCTTTTCAAACAGTCTTTCTTTATGTGTGTGTGTGTGTGTGTGTGTGTGTGTTTGTGCACGTCATGGATGCAGGACATGTATGTGCCATATGGTCATGTCTGGATGTCCTCTTTCACACAGCGCCTGAAAAGAAACAGTGGACTGTTGTTAGCTCTTTCAGAGTGTGTGTGTGTGTGTGTGTGTGTGTGTGTGTGAACGTGTGTGAACATCATCTCATTGTCATGTCTGTTACATTGTTTGATGTTACGATATTTTACATGAACTCATGATATATTACACTGTTATTTTGTGTAACGTCCCGCCATGTTAACAAACAGGCAAAATTGTTATGCCATTTTTATGAGCCCTGCATCGCGTTACATCATTTTTTGTTGCAGTGTGTTTTGTTACATCATGATACGTTAAGTGATTTTATTTTCTTGCAGTGTGTCATATTTTGTTGTATAATGATACATGTTGTGTTGTGTTGTGTTATAACATGTCCTGTTGCATGGTTTAACACTCCATCACGTATGTAGCATAATGTTTTATTATGTGGCATGATGTCACGTCACCTTAAATCTCAGCTTATGCCATGTTACACATTTCATCACAGTAAGTTATGTCATTACGCCACATTATGTTATACTTCATTATTTTGTGTTACATTATGCTGAATTCCATTTATAGCACATTATATTACATTGTGTTACATTATGTCACATTACATGATGTTACATAACATTGTTTTTTTCCATGTTATGGTTTGTTACATTACATTTGTGATAGTACATTATAGAATGTTATTTTATGTTACACTATGCAAGATGCATCATGTTGCCTTCCATTTGTTAAATATCATTTTTATGGTATATCATGCTCCTTTATGTTTGTTTGAGTAGACTATGTCATGTTACATGTATATGTTACGTTATGTTACATTACATTTGTTTTAGTTCATTATGTTACTTTGTGTTACAATATGTTACATTATGTTACATTACATTTCTTATGGTACATTATGTTACGTTACAGAACACTTATGTTATATTACGTTACCTCATGTTACATTGTTTTTCATTACATTTGTTTTAGTTCATTATGTTACTTTGTGTTACAATATGTTACATTATGTTACATTACATTTCTTATGGAACATTATGTTACGTTACAGGACACTTATGTTATATTACGTTACCTCATGTTAAATTATGTTACATTACATTTGTTTTAGTTCATTATGTTACTTTACGTTACCTCATGTTACATTATGTTACATTACATTTCTTATGGTACATTATGTTACGTTACAGAACACTTATGTTACATTATGCTATATGACATCATGATACATAACACTTACGGTATGTTACACTATGTTGTGTAACACTTGTTATAGTGCCTTATGTAATGCTACATTGTTACGGTATGTGATGCTTGGCAAATTTTACGTTTTGTCGTTCTGCCATTGAAAAAGGTTATGTTGTGTTATCATACAATATACAGTATGATATTGTGTATGTTACCTTTGATCATGTTGTCGTTCTTTGTTTTGTTACATTGTCATTATCCTGGGGCTTTATTTAATGTTGTGTTTTTGTGTTACATAATGTCATACTTCCTGTGGTAATAAGTGACGTAGAAGCTCACAGTAACAAACAACAGTGAACAGAAAAAACAGCACATTATTTCAACTAATGATAGGCTTTATTGTGTGTGTGTGTGTGTGTGTGTGTGTGTGTGTGTGTGTGTGGTGCGTGTACCATCTGCGTCTGTGTGTATGCTCTCTGATGCTCTCACTGTGAGACTAATTACAGGACTTTACATGCCTCCACGGAGACCAGTGGCCACCCCTCTCTCTCTCTCTTTCTCTCTCTCTCTCTCTCTCTCTCTTTCTCTCTCTCTCTCTCTCTCTCTCTCTCTCTCACACACACACACACACACACATACACACACACACACACACACACACACACACACATGCTGCACAGCACTGCCATATTACATTCAACTTTCTCCAGCACTCATCCCTATAGAATTTCTAGAATATAGAGTGGGGGTGGTAATAATGCCTGTCAATCACAGTCATGGCTCCGCCCCTCATTATAAATAGACTCTGTTTACATATCCATCGTTTCCTTCTCTGCTTCGGCAAATGTTCTGTTTTCTTTTTTTTCCACGTGTCTTCCTTTCTCTCTATCTTTTTTACTGTTTCTCCCAATATCTATCATTCCTTCTTTTTCTCTCTCTCTTCCTCAGTCCTGTTTTCTCTTTGTTTCCTTTGCCCACTCCATATTCATATCATTTTTTTCCCTGTAAATGTCCTTGCCTGTCTTTGCTATACTCATTTTATTTACTTATTTCTCTCAACCAGTCTCTCTCTCTCTCTCTCTCTCTCTCTCTCTCTCTCTCTCTCTCTCTCTCTCTCTCTTCATTTCACTTGGTTATTATATGTCATACAAGGCTGTTGTCCTGGAAATTAGAGGGATAGAGAGAGGAAAACAAAGAGTGAAAAAAAGAGAAAAAAGAGTGAGACATCAATACAGACAGGAAAGAAGATAGAGAGATAGACAACAATATGTGGAAAGAGAGAGACTAGAAGAAAAAGAATTTAAGAACAGACAGGCAGACAGAAAGATACATAATTACTTAGAAGAGACAGAAAGGTAATAGACAGATAGATAGATAGATAGATAGATAGATAGATAGATAGATAGATAGATAGATAGATAGATAGATAAAGAAAACAGCTATCAAGTGATAGATAGATTAATTGATGGGTGGATGGATAAATGTGTAGATAGATGTATAGATAGATGTATAGATAGATGTATAGATAGATAGATAGATAGATAGATAGATAGATAGATAGATAGATAGATAGATAGATAGATAGATAGATATAGAAACAGCTATCAAGTGATAGATAGATTAATTGATGGGTGGATAGATAAATGTATAGATAGATGTATAGATAGATAGATAGATAGATAGATAGATAGATAGATAGATAGATAGATAGATAGATGATGGATGGATTGATTGATGGCTGGATAGATAGATAGATAGATAGATAGATAGATAGATAGATAGATAGATAGATAGATAGATAGATAGATGGATGGATGAATGGATGGATGGATAGATAGATAAAACATGAGACAGAGAAATGAGGAGAAAGAAGAAAAATATATACCCCAAGATACAGTTATATATAGACGAATGGACGGACAGACAGACAGATAGATTGATATAAAGATAGTTTTTCCAGGCTAATACGATTTTCTATTTTGTTTGCTCTTTTGCATGTCTTCCTCAGCACAATGCTATCTGATACTCTCTCTCTCTCTCTCTCTCTCTCTCTCTCTCTCTCTCTCTCTCTCTCTCCTCAGGTAACTATGGTGAAAGTGGAATGGCGGCGTTTAAGGAGATGGCTCTAAAGGAAGGGATCTGCATTGCGCACACTGATAAGATCTGGAGTAACGCAGGCGAGCAGAGTTTTGACCGTCTGCTGGCGAAGCTGCGCAGTCGTCTGCCCAAGGCGCGTGTGGTGGTGTGTTTCTGCGAGGGCATGACGGTCCGCGGCATCCTCATGGCCATGAGACGCCTGAACCTCACTGGGGAGTTAATGCTTGTGGGCAGGTCTGAGACTGTGAACCCTCCTCCTTCACCTCCCCCACTTCCTTATCATCATCATCATCATGAACATCATCAGTATCTATAACATTATCTCCATTGCTCTCATCATCATCTTCATCATCAACATCTTCATCATTAGGGTGGGTTTAAGACTATGAATCATCATTAATATCATCATCATTATCAACATCACCATTGTTATCGTCTTCTTAAATCAGACGTTTAAAACCGGGAAACATTCCATTCATCATCATCGTTATCAACAACATCTCCAACGTAGTGATGATCATCACCATCATTATCTTCATCTATAGGGGAGGATTGAGGCCGTGAAAATCCCCTTCATCATCATCATCATCATTACCATTATTAACAACTTTTATTACCACCACCATCGTCATCTTCAAAACCATCATTTTCATCATCAAGGCAGGTTTGAGACTGCAAATCATCATCATCACATTCATCATCATTATCCTTATCAACGTCATCATCATCACGATGATCAACACCATCATCGTCAAGTCGGGTCCACCATCACCATCATCTTCATCATCAAGGCATTATAATAAACGCAGGTCTGAGACTGCGAATCATCATCATCATTAACATCACGATAACCATTAACATTATTATCTTCATCACCAACATCAGCATTAACATTATCATCATTCACATCATCAAGGCTGGTCTTCACCTGCGATCAATCAATATCATAATCATTGTCATCATTTTATCATGTTTTTACATCTTCATCATGACCATTAACAGTATCATCTTCCTCACCATCAACATTAGAACATCATTCACTTTATCAGAACTGAAGGCACGGCCACCTTGATGCCTACTGAGGCTATAAAGCAATGTGCAAAGAAACGCTTGAGACGGTTTGAAGGCAGCAGCAGCAGCACATCACCCCGTTGCTAGGTTACCAAGTGCACTAAACTTACCTCACGTGAGAAGAAGTGAGCAAAAAAAAGCACAAATATTCTGATTACACTTGCGATTTTTCCCTGGAAATGAAAGAGTTCATACTTTTTAAAAACAGACACGACTATAAATCAGACACAGTGTATTTTTATGTCATTATGAAAATATCTGGCTGATTATGGGATATAAGGGGAAGGTGAAGGAACATGTGCATGGTGTTTTAAAAAAATCGGCCAGATGAAGGCAGGACCACAGAATTCAGTGCAGACCTTCGATATGTGCCTTCCTGTTTTATTAGGGGCATTTGTTAAGGTTTAACCATCATCATCATCATCATCTTTATCATCACCATTAGTTTTATGATGATGCCCAACACCATCGCCATGACTTCATCATCATCGTCATCATCACGACCATCACCATCACCTTAATCAATTTCACAAATGGTACGAATCATCATCTTCATCATCATAAATGTCTCCTGTACCACAACCGTGACTGTCACCGTTCACGATATCATCATCATCAGCATAAACATTATAATGTCCTGCACCATCGCCATGATTGTCACTGTCCACATCATCATCATCCTCACCATCGCTATCATCATCGTCTTTTCAAATCAACCACACACACACACACACACACACACACACACACACACACACATACACACACATCCCGACATGATTCAATTGACACAGACATTAGAAGATCAAACATACTGAAGTCTGCCAGGAGTCAATGAGAGTTTTTTTGCCAGGATTCACAGGGCATCTCACCCACACACACACACACACACACACACACACACACACCTGTGCTGTCTATTAGTGGATAAAGAGGGTTTATATATCAATGACTCACTTGCTTTGTTGTGTGTGTGTGTGTGTGTGTGTGTGTGCGCGTGTGTGTGCGCGTGTGTGTGTGTGTGTGTGTGTGTGTGTGTGTGGGCACAATCTAAATGCTTGACTGCTTCAGTAAATCGTCTTTGCTTCCATTAAACATACACACACACACACACACACACACACACACAAACACCAAATCACCACCCTGTCTTCTGTCTGTATGCGTCATTAGTCTATATTGAGCACTGAACCTTGTTTGCACGTCACTTACTGATGCTCCAAACACCAAATCCCAGAATTCTTAGAGAACATTTTTTGATTGTAGGGTGTGTGAGGGTGTCGAGGAAGACTAGATAGACACGAGAGATGTGTTCTGAGTTCTCATTTATTTAGGTTACAAGCTTCTGGAAAAGCTCAGATGTTTTACTGTGGTATCAATGTGATATTAACTATAGTATTAGTGTGATATTTATTATATTAGTGTGATATTTACAGTAGAATTAATGATATTTACAGTAGAATTAGTGTGATATTTACAGTAATATTAATGTGAATTTACAGGAATATTAATGTGATATTTACAGGAATATTAGTGTGATATTTACAGTAGTATTAGTGTGATATTTACAGGAATATTAATGTGATATTTACAGTAGAATTAATGTGATATTTACAGTAGTATTATTGTGAATTTACAGGAATATTAATGTGATATTTACAGTAAAATTAGTGTGATATTTACAGTAGTATTATTGTGATATTTACAGTAATATTGGTGTGATATTTATGGTAGAATTAATGTGATTTACAGTAAAATTCGTGTGTGCAGCAATTATATTACTGTCAAACTTTTCTTTGCTATGGTATTAATTATTGTTCATTATAAAAAATGAGCATGTATTATAATCACAGAGCAATATTTCTCCATGGAAACGCCATTCTCAGGCGTCTCAATTCTAACTGAGTTTTAAGATTTTATCACAACTTTCCAATTTTAATTTTTGCCTTATTTCATTTTTCTGGAATTATTGCGCTCCAAAAGCCTCTTTTTTAGTATCACACACACACACACACACACACACACACACACACACACACACACACACACACACACACACACAAACAAAAACTGTGTATGAATGCAAATTATTTTGTTCATCAAATCATATAATTAATGTACTGAGACAAAAACATACACACACACACACACACACACACACACACACACACACACACACACACACACACACACACAAACATGCACACGCCTATGGAGTATATTGTGTATTACATATATGATGCCGTGATGTAAATTTAGTCTCGTCCTGCTCCGTGATGTAGTTTTTCTGTAGTATCAGTGTAATCTCTTTCTTTCTTTCTTTCTTTCTTTCTTTCTTTCTTTCTTTCTTTCTTTCTTTCTTTCTTTCTCTCTCTCTCTCTTTTATCATGATGCCTTGACATCTTGGCCATCCTTTTTTTTTTACTAAGGATTGAAAGAGACAGAGAGAGAGGGAGAGAGAGAGAGAGAGAGAGAGA
>MU551552.1:1715052-1745052 GCA_024362625.1 Silurus asotus | reverse complement strand
CGTTTTGGTGTGTAACTGTTCATGTTAGTGAAACTAGCAGCTATTCGTAGCCAGCTAACTAGTACCGTTACCCAACTTACTGACGTGTCGTTAACTAGCTGTAGACTATTTATGAACGACGTATCGGTTTCTGTTTTTCTCTTCATGCTTGAAAGGCTGCGAGGGAGCCTATCATTGTTGTGAGATGTTAACGGAACTAGCTTCTTCCTGTAGCGTAGGGTACAAACGCCTCAGAGGTTGCACTAGCGAGCGACCGCTGCCCCTGCGGTTTATTATACAGTATAGGTTTACAGGGGATGTGGTAGGTAAGGCTGTGTTTACATACTGTTTTTGGGGCAATTTTGCCATGATTATTACATTTTTAGGACAGGTTGCATATGATCTGTATGGTGTGTGGTTGGAGTATTGTGGTGGGAGGGCGGAGCCGTTGGGGTGATGTGGGCTTAATAGGAAATCTGGCTGGGGGTGTCAAAAAGGCAGCCCTGGCTGAAAGACAAATCGGCTGCCTTCACGTTTACAGAATTTACCAGACATCCTTAAGGGTAAAAATAAGACAATATATGGACAAATGTTTGTGGACACCTGACCATAAGATTGATATCGTCCCGTTCCACATGTAGTCTCCATTCGCTCTTACGATGAGATGCACTCTTCTGATTTTCTAGATTTTCTGGAGATCGATGTGAGATTTCATTCAGACACAAGACCGTTAGTAAATTAAGTTATTGATGGAGGGGTGGTGAAGAAGCCTAGGGTGCAGTCAGCCTTCCATCATCTTGTTCAATAGGGCCAGAGCAAGATCTTCCACAGAAAAGCAGATCTTCATAGAGCTGCATCGTACATGTTGAACAGGTTTGGATTTCAAAAGATGAGAACATTTCATGGCATCCGAAGACGTTTTATACAACCATGTGCCTCTGAGTGTGTGGTAACAGATGGAGGAAGAACCACATATGGGTGGGGAAAGTCATGTGTCTGTATACTTTTGTGTGTTTAGTAAAGGATATGTGAGGTCACAGGGTAAATCCTTCAGCAGATTGGAGAGAATACAGCATTAGCATTAGAATATTATCACTAGCATTAGCATTAGCTACAGTAAATACATTATTCTCTGCAAACACATTTCTCGTTACACTGCAATTTGTTCATGTTTTTGACTAAAATCAGTTCAAAAAAACGGCTTCACTGTGTCGGTGTAGCAAAATGTGTGTGTGTGTGTGTGTGTGTGTGTGTGTGTGTGTGTGTGTGTGTGTAAGGACAAGAGGAGTGACAACGTGTATAGCATTTAAACTCCACTGACCCACTCGCTGTCTGGTACACACTGTAATCGACTTAGCCCTGGTGTGTGTGTGTGTGTGTGTGTGTGTGTGTGTGTGTGTGTGTGTGTGTGTGTGTGTGTGTGTGAGTGTGTGTGAGTGTACGTTTGTGTGTGAGACTATCTGATATGACATTTCCTAAATGATTTCTTTTCCCAGACCATATTGCCAAGGTCCAACCTCATCATGTCTCCTCGGAGAGAGAAAGAAAGAAAGAGAGAGAGAGAGAGAGAGAGAGAGAGAGAGAGAGAGAGAGAATGTTGAAATAGGTGTGTTGGAGAAGGAAAGAGAGAGACTGTCACAGAGGGTGAGACAGATAGATGGACAGAGAGACATCATGTCAGAGAGGGTGAGAGTATGTCGGAGAAGGTGAGACAGACAGAAAGACAGACAGCTTGTCAGAAAGAACGAGACGAGAGACAGATGGCATGTTTAAGAGGGTGAGACAGACGGCAGAAGAGACAGCATGTAGAAGAGGATGAGACAGAGAAAAGACAGACAAACAGCATGTCAGAGAGAGTGAGACAGAGAGACGGAGAGATGGACAGCATGTCAGAGGAAATGAGAATGAGACGGAATGACAGAGAGTGAGACAGCATGAGAAACAAAGATGGCGAGACAGAATGAGAGAATGAGACAGAGAGACAGACAGTAGTCAGAGACGGTGAGACAGTCATAAAACGAACCCTGAGAGTGAGAGAAGACAAGCCGTGTTAAAGACTAACAGCATCAATTAGTCTATTGCTGTCACACACACACACACACACACACACACACACACACACACACACATTCCAGTATGCCTTTTACAGGACTTCAGCTAGGAAACATAATAAACGCTTTACTAAGTCATAGGTTTCTGTGTGTATGTGCGTGTGTGTCTGTGTGTGTCTGTGTGTGTCTTTGTGTGTCTGTGTGTTTCTGTGTGAAGGAACTCGTAGATGCTCTCGCAAATACACAGAGCTTTTTCAAGACCAAAGATAATTGCAGCTCACCCACACAGCTGTATGAGCTGCTGAATGAGATAGAGAGAGAGAGAGAGAGAGAGACAGAGAGAGAGAGAGAGAGAGAGAGAGAGAGAGAGAGAGATGAGACACATAGAGGGTAAGAGAGAGAGAGGGAGAGAGAGAGAAAGAGAGAGACGGATACATAGAGATGGGGAAACACAGATGGTAAAAAAATGAGAAGAGAGAGAGAGACAGATAAAGAGACACAGATGCATAGAAAGATAGAGAGAGAGAGAGAGATCGAGAAAGACAGATGAGACACAGATGCTTAGAGAAGAGAGATGAAGAGAGAAAGCCACACATAGATGGTAAAGGAGTGTGAGATAGGGAGAAATATGAGACAAATGCCTAGAGACAGATAGATAGAGAAAGAGAGAGAGAGAGAGAGAGAGAGAAAGGTGGAAATGAGGAGCCTCTTACTCATTTTGGCTTCAGCCTATAAGGAATAATTGTGTGTTTGTGTGTGGGTTTGAAAGAGAGAGAGAGAGTGTGTGTGGGTTGGATGTGTGTGTGTGTGTGTGTGTGTGTGTGTGTGTGTGTGTGTGTGTTTGAAAGACTAATGACTGTGAGTTTAGGGGCGTGTGGTGAGACATGGAGCAGTTTGTCAGTGTTTCCGTGGCTATAAGAAGTGCAACCGCACAAGTGTGATGGATGAAACGCCGGGACGAGTTCATACACCGTCTTGAGACTCTGCCCACTTCTTCACAGACAGACAGACAGACAGACAGACAGACAGACAGACAGACAAATCAGTTTATATTTACGCTTCTGTCTTAGTTTTATTTTTTTTACTGTGTCTAAACAAACACTGACAGCACCATCGCCATGGCAATCGCTTGCCTCTCGTCTCCACAGAAACAGATTTTTTTTTTTAAAAGACACGATGAGAAAGAAATAGAGAAAAAGAGAAAGAGGGAGATTTATACACTTAAAAGCTTTCCTTCGTAGGAAAGGACAGTTATAATTTAGAGGATGCTTTGTGTGTGTGTGTGTGTGTGTGTGTGTGTGTGTGTGTGTGTGTGTGTGTGAGTGTGAGTGTGTGTGTGTGTGTGTGTGTTGGCTGAAGGTGATTAAGGCATGACAGTTGGGTGATTAATGTTCTTCCTTTACAGAGAAAATGTAACTGAGAGAGAAAGAAAGAGAGGGAGAGTAAGACACAGAGAGGAAGAATGAAAGAGATAGCAAATGAGAGAGACAGAGAGAGACACAAAAGTGAGAAACAGGGAAAGAAAGAGAAAGAGCAAAACAGCGAGAGTGAGAGAATGAGAATGTCAGAAAAAGAGAGAGAAACAGACCGAGAGAGACAGTGAGTGTGAGAAAATGAGAGCGACAGTCATTGAAAAAGACAGCGAGAAAGAGAATGAGAGCGAGACTTTATACAAAAAGCGTTACAACCTTTTCTATACCTTAGGAAATACTGGTGTTTAAAGAAGAAGGAAAAAAAGAAAAGAAAAAAAAGAAAAGGTTAAAAAGTCCTCACCCCCAATCATCAGGTTCATGTAGGAAATGATCAACAACTCATACATGATAAAAAAAAACATTCACATTATTGGTAAGATTCATGTAGGAATATTCTATAGCTGGTCTCTTCTTTCTGAGGACAGAGAAAGATTGAGAGAGAGAGAGAGAAAGAGAGATAGAGAGACAGAGAGTGAGAAAGACAGAGAAAGTGAGTGAGAAATTGAGGGAAACAGGCAGAGACTGACCATGAGAAATAGGAAAACAGTGAGAGTGAGGGAACGAGAAAGTCAGAGGGAGACTGTGAGAGGAAGAGAAACCGTGAAAATATAAAAGAGACAGAGAGAAACAGTGATAGAGACAGCAACATAAAGAAAAAGAAAGAGAGAGACAGTTAGAAATTGAGAAAGTCAGAGAGTGAGAGTGACAGAAAGGTTGAGAAAGAGAGCGAGACAGAGTGAGAAAGACAGCGAGAGTGAGGGAGGAAATGAGACAAAAAGAAAGAGAGAGAGATTGAGACAGAATGTTAAGTGAGAGTGGGAGAATGAGAAAGTTAGAGAGAGACAGAGAAAGGAGAGACAGAATGAAAATTTGAGAAAGAGAGATAGTGAGATAATTAGAGAGAGAGATGAGAGAAAGACAGAGAAAGATTGAGAGAGAAGAAAGGGAGCGAGACATAGAGTAAGAGAGAGAGTAAGAAAATGGGAAAAAGAGAAACAGAGAGACAAATTGAGAAAATGAGAAAGAGAGAGAGAGAGCGAGAGAGAGAGAGAGAGAGAGAATTTCAGGAGTCACCTGAACACATACCTTAGTGACAAAATTAACTGAGGAGAGAAGCTTATTGGTTGTTAGACAGAACGAAAGAAAGTGACAGAGACATGAAGGAATGAAGAAGAGACACAGGAAAGGACCGAGAACTGGTGAGCGAGAGAGAGACAGAAAGAGACTAAAAGTACACAATGGACGGTGGCAGGAGACAACCGCAAGTGAATCAGAGAAAACAAGAGGAGATGATTCATTTGGATGTGCAGGATTAGGAGCTTGAAGAACAATGTCCTTGAGCATGAAGATACGCTTTCCATAGGTTGGAAAAGGTAGAAGATCTTCCTGCTGTAGAGCTCTACCTTTGGGATAAATTAGAAGAGCACCACAGGCCTTCTCTCCTCATGTCCATTAGGACTTTCCTAACGTTTTTGCCCTTGTGGTGGAACGAATTCTCCACAAAATCTTCACAAAATCTAGTGGAACATCTTCCCAGAAGAGTGGAGCATGTTGTGAGACCAAATGGAGACACAGTGTGAAATGGGACGTCCAAAAAAGGATGTTGAATCTGGCAGTCAGGTGTCTACCATGTTTTGTCCATATGGTGTAGTTAGCATGTCCAGGAGACACACAGACACGAAGCCCGGACACCCCAGCATCACTTGTCTTGACTCCGCCCACATCAGGGTCATGGTCATGTGACCACAGGTGAGTAAATAAAAAAAATGAGAACTAGGACATGATCTGAGTGAAGAACTTGGAGAAACTTTTGTGTGTATTTCTTTCCAGGCCATCTGGCAGTGAGCTCTGTGTGTGTGTGTGTGTGTGTGTGTTTGTGCTAATTAAACGGAGCTAATTCGACAAACACGTACATCCGCGTACACACCCCGGGAAGCATCACTCAATCAGTTCTGGATACTGAGTTTACCCAGACTCATCCTAAAGCAACACACACACACACACACAAACACATACACACACACACACACACACACACACAAACACACACTAAAAATCTAGAATGGGTTGAATCGCTGCAGGCAGTCATGTAATTTTCCACACATACACACACATACACACACACACACACGTACACACATGCTATCCTGGATGAAGTATAATCTTCGTAAGTCTGTGAGCACAACCTCTCTGAGCCATTTTCTCTCTTTTTTGCGTGCGTGCGTGTGTGTGTGTGTGTGTGTGTTATCTCTCATGCACAGACATAGTCACTGGGACTCATTTGCATATCAGGCCGTGTTGCTGCACATTAATTGGTCACCTTCGTTGTAGTCGCTCACCTTGGAATGTCAGAACTCTAAAGAGGTGTGAGATCTCTCTCACACACACACACACACACACACAGGCTACAGATGGCACCATCGCTTGCCCTACGTGTGCGGTCAGTGCCCTCGGAGTACACTGGAGTGCGATTGGCTGCAGCCGTCTCCATGACAAAGGCGTTTTCGAAGGATTCCAACCGCGAACCGATTTACAGATTTTTGTGTGTGTGTGTGTGTGTGCGCGCGCTCATAGATCAAATGTTCATAGACAGTATTGGCTAGGAAAAAAAGGAAATAGGGTGCAAGATGGCAAAGGCGGGAGGGAGAGTCAGGAAAAATGTGTGCATGGGTGAGAGAAAACAGAAAGATGGACAGATCGAGGAGGTGCATCAGATGGATTGCTGCACCGTACATGAAAAAGAAGAGAAAATGTAAAAACATTAGGCAATTTATGAACCATAAACACAAAAAAACTCTCTTGTCTCTTTTTGTTTATCACAGCGATGGATGGGCAGACCGCTATGACGTGACGGACGGGTACGTGCGTGAGGCAGCAGGTGGGCTCACCATTAAACTGCGATCGGCCGAAGTGAAGTGGTTTGACGATTACTACTTGAAATTACGCCCCGAAAACAACCTACGCAACCCGTGGTTCCCGGAGTTCTGGCAGCATCGCTTCCAGTGCAGGCTGAAGGGACATCCTCAGGAGAACCCGGAATACAATCGGACCTGTAGCAGTGAGTTCACACACACAAGTAATTTTCTCTCACAATCCAACTAATTACCACCCAAGCCCATGATCTATGTAACACACCTTCATTTATGCATACACACTCCAGAGCCATTGCTATGTAAGTAGGATCAGGAAGGTGTGGGAAGATAAAGGTGGGAGATGAGAAGAGTCTCACTTATTGATCAATGTATTCCTGAATATGTTTACATGTTAATGGGAGTGAAATCGTTTCATATGATAATCAGTGCCTCAGACTATTTAAACTAAAACCACTTAGCAACACTTAACAATAATCCCACACCTGGCCCAAACACAACTCTTACTTAACCCAAAACCACTTGCACTAATCCCTGATTTGAATAACCACATTACAATAAACTACAAATTACCAAAATGCAACTCCTGAACTTTATCCTAAAAATATCACAAAACAATCAGACTGAAGTAAAAATCTAAATCACAAGCACAAGTTTGGCCCAATCAAAATCAATCAAACCCAATTTAATATTTTTTTTTATTGTAAACCCTGTGCAGTAATTTACAGGTGACTAACCCTAGTTCAGCAACGGAAAATGTACCTACAGTGCAGTAACCCAAACTCAACTCCAGGTTAGCATCAAACTCAACCACAGTTCAATAACCCAAATGCAACCTCAAATCAATAACGTAAATTTAACCCTAGGTAAATAAGCTTATCCAAACGCAAATCAGCAGCTTAAATTCAACTTCAGTACAATAACCCAAACTCAACCCAAGTTCAGTAACCCAAATTCAACCTCAGATCATCAGCCAAAACTCAACTCAAGTACAGTTACTCCAACTCAACCCCAGAACTCAAACCTAGTTCAATATTTACTACTAATACTTTAATACTAACCCAAACTCAACCCCTGTTCAATAACCCAAACTTAACCCCAGGTCAGTAATTTAAACTTAACCCAAGTTTAATAACCCAAACTCAAATACTGTTCTAAAACCCAAACTCAACTCTAGCTCAATAGCCCAAACTCAAGAGTAGTGTAATTTTCAAAAACCAACCTCAATTCAATAACTAAGTAAACCATAGTTGGGACACAAACCAAACTCAAGCCTAGTTCACTAACCAGCTAAACCCTAGTTTAATAACATTAACTCAACCCTGTTCTGGAACCTAAGCTCAACTCTACCTTAGTAAACCAAACTCATGATTAGTCTAATTACCCAAATTAACCCCGTTCGATAACTAACTAAACCTTAGGCCACTTATTTAAACTAAAACTTAGTTCACTATTTGACTCAACCCCAGTTCAGTAACCCAAACTCAACCCCAATTCATTAAGCTACTGATAATGTAAGATTAACACCTTATTTAACCCTCAGTTTAATAATCTTAACTCAAAATCTATCTTAGTTATTTCAACTCAGCCTGAGTTCAATCAGCATCCCCAGTTCAATTCCTCAAACCTTAAACTAGTTTAATGCCCCAAACTTTAAACCTCCAACCCCAACTCAAGCTCAGCTTAATAACCCGAACCTTATAATTAACCCAGAATCTGCCCAAACTCACCTAAGGAAATCACAGCATGCTCTCCCTGTGCAAATCTATCACAAATTCTGTGGGACATTTGCAATAACTTGCATACTGGCAGAAAACATGTCATTCATTTACTGTAAACCCATTTCACTAATACATAATTGACCCAGTTTCAGTTAAATAACCCCAAAGTCCATTACACTAACTGAACCCATCCCAATCTCATTTTAGCCAATTATAATTAACCCGAAGCCTTTTCAGTAAGTGAGAAATGGCCCATCTCATTCAAGCTGCAATCAGCTGCAGATCCATTTTGGCAAGCGATAATTAACCTGAATGCGCTCCAGGAATGCAAACTCAACCCTGTTTTCAACAGCTGATAATTACAATGAGTTCAAACCCATTTCTATGAACCAGAATCGACCTATTTCATATTCAGTCCCAAAACATTCTCATGAACATATCTGGAAAAAAAAGACCTTGAAACGATTGTAGACCTCCTCCATGTCCAGGTCACCTAACGCCATACGGCAGATCTCTCTACTTATCATCTTTACAATCCAGATCTGACTACAAAACAGCATATTATTCCTTTTTTATTCATTATTCTGTCCTTCCTTTTTTCATCAAAATCAGGATATTTCCCTTCAAGTGCCAGTCGTTCCGTTCCTCTGTTCTTCCAGCTTCTCTGTTTCTGCCCTCGTTACCTCTCTTTAAAAAAGGGAAGAATGATATTCCTTTCATTCTCGACTTTCCGTCTCATCCTGTAAATTTTTTTCTGTTTCATTCATAGTGCGTACCTGGAGCACACACACACCGTTCGCGCGTCACATCAAAGCGGCGCGGTTTCAAAAAGATCCATTTCAATAAGAAAAGAATATGAATGAAACTCAATTTGTGTGCCCCAATGAGTTTTAGTTACAATGAGAGAGAGAGAGAGAGAGAGAGAGAGAGAGAGTGAGGTGTTCTGAGGGTAAAAGCCAGGGTTTTATTTCATAAACTCCAAACCCTGGACAACCGGCTAGCAAGCGAAAGTGACAGGATTTCAGAGAGAATAGTTTCATAGCTAAAACCGCTAATCCTACACATGCAATTAACATTAACTTACATTACAAGATCTCTGATAAAAATATTTATTTTTATAATATTCTCTGCTCACAAGACAGCCAACAAACACAAGCCAATATGGCAGGATTCCTGAAAGAATAGGCTTTTTATTCCCAAAATCTTCCCTGCTAATGCTAAACAGCTAACTAACAAGACACATTCACACGATTCCTAGAGAATAGTTGTTTCATTTTTTATAAATTTCACTGCTAATGCTAAACAGCCATCAAACACAAGCTAACTTGGCAGGATTTCCGAGAGAATATTTGTATTATTTGTTTAATTTTCACCGCTAATGCTGAACAGCCAGCTAACAAGCTAACATGACGTGATTTCTGAGAGAGTAGTTGTTTTATTCCCATAATCTTCCCTGCTAATGCTAAACAGCTAACAAGACAATTTCACATGATTCCTTGAGAATAGTTGTTTTATTTTATTTTTGTATAAATTTCACTGCTAATGCCAGACAGGCAGCAAACACAAGCTAATATGTCAGGATTTCTGAGAGAGTAGTTGTATTATTTGGTATCATTTTCACCGCTAATGCTGGACAGCCAGCTAACAAGCTAACGTGACAGTGTTTCTGAAAGAATAGTTAAGTCTGTGTTTCAAAAAAAGACATGTCGTATGAATTCTCAAAGACAAAGCCAGCTGCCACTTTGACAGACATTCACACTGCTCAGCTATCACGGAAGAGCTGCGCAGGACGGATTTCCGTCATTATATTAGGATTAAATAAAAAAAAAAAAGAGAGAAATATATAAAATGTGACAGGTACTATAATTGGATTTCTATATATGAGGTACTTTGTAAAAAAAATTGATGGGGTGCAAATAAAAATATCACTGACTAATAGCTCAAGTAAAAAATGACCTGAACATCTAATTATTAAAGCAGCTACATATAACTTCAGTGTTCAAGAATGTGGATGATGTTAAATACGGAATAATTGTGTCCAAACTGAGATTTGGAATGAATGGAATACAAACCTACACTAAACTCGTAAAGCAGAACAGAATCAGTCATTTCAGCTGAGGTAGATACTTCACTACCTGTCTCACAGATGCTTTTCTTCTGTGGCTTTGTCCCTTCTAGGCCGGGATTCACTGCGGCAACAATACGCCCAAGACACTAAGATGGGTTTTGTAATAAATGCGATCTACAGCATGGCATATGGGCTTCATAAGATGCAGAAAGCTCTCTGTCCTGGTATGGCGGGACTCTGTGATGCCATGCAGCCAATTGATGGTTCCAAACTGCTCGAGTTTCTTATGAAGACCAACTTCACAGGCGTCAGTGGAGAGCACATTTACTTCGATGAGAATGGAGATTCGCTGGGAAGGTACAGAATGCATTCAGTCAGAGTAGTGCAGACAGAGTTGGTAGGTTAGTCAGTTAGTCAGTCAGTCAGTCATTTAAACAGTCAGTCAGTCAGTCAGACAGGTACCTTGTTAGACATTCAGACAGTCAGACAGTCAGTCATACCTTTAATAACATGTCAGTCAGTCAGTCAGTCAGTCAGTCAGTTAGATACCTAGTTAGACATTGAGACACTCAGACAGACAGTCAGTCAGTCCTTTAATGTCAGTCAGTCAGTCAGTCATACCATCAGTCAGTCAGACAGTCAGACAGTCCTTCATTAATATGTCAGTCCCTCAGTCAGTCAGCCATTCAGTCGGTCAGACATTCAGTCAGTCAGTCAGTCAGTCAGTCAGTCAGTCAGACATTCAGTCATTTAAACAGTTAGTCAGTCAGACAGTCAATCACTTAGTCAGCCAGTCAGTGATTCAGTTGGGTAGTCATTTGATCAGTCAGATCATCAAACAGTTCAGTCACTCATATATTCAGTCAGATAATCACATGGAGAATCAGTAAAAAACCATCAGTCCACCATTTTTTTTATTAATTCATACATTTATTCAGACACTTACTCAGTCAGTTACACAGGTACCTTGTCAGTCAGTCAGTCAGACACAGATTTGCTCAAGCTTCAGTCAAGTAACCAATCATTCAGTCACACAGACCATTAGTCAGATAAAGGCAGACTCTCAATCTTCGAGTATTTCTGGACTGAAAGAGAAGTGCTCTGACCAACCAATCAATATATTATTATGGGAGTTAAGAATTAGGAAAATGAGTGTACATTAAGCCATGTGTGTGTGTGTGTTTGTGCATGTAGCTATGTGATCATGAACTTTAAGAAGAAGGGAAAAGACCACTATGACTACACTAATGTGGGCAGCTGGGACAACAGCGGCTTGCAGATAGACGATGACGAAATCTGGCCGAACAAAGACTCCATCATTAAGTCGGTCTGCAGCGAGCCATGCGATAAGGGACAGATCAAGGTCAGAGTCGCACACACATCGAATACTTTCCACTGCAGTGGAATAACCATGCTATTCTCAGGGTCCGAGTATAGACACCTCCGGTTCTTTCATCTCAACTTGTTTTATTTTTACTCAGAAAAAAATCAGAATTATCCGAAAAAAGCCCTCAATGCCCCTTTAACCCCCTTTTTTTTGACCACACCCCAATTACCACTAACCATTATGAGCTACTTTATTGACCCTGGATTTACTAACCCCCACCCCACATGTTAGTGAAAGCACAGGTATTTATCTGATGTGCTATGGTTTCCTGAGTCTGAAGCTGAGGAATTCTTTCTTCAGTCTCTGAAACATGCAGTAATGCAGGTAATGTAAGGTGAATTATTGTTGCTTGGGGGTTTAGGAAAAGCTGGAGGTTAAAGTTTTCATTCCCACTGGACTCTAACACCTTATGAAATGCAGAGATCTCTCTGTCCTGGTATGGCAAGACTCTGTAATGCCACTTGACTGTTCCAAACTGCTTGAGTTTTTCATTAAGACCAATTTCATAGGCGTCAATAAAGAGCACATTTACTTTAAAGAAAACAGTAAGGTGAATTAGTCAATCAGTGCAGACACAGAGTTGGTAGGTCAGTCAGGCAGAATGTCATTTAGACACCTTGCCAGTCAGTCAGTCAGTTAGTCAGACATTCAGACAGTCAGTCAATCAGTCAGTCAGACAGTCATTTAAACACAGTCAGTCAGTCAGTCAGTCAGTCAGTCAGTCAGTCAGTTAGTCACCTGGTCAAACAGTCAGCCAGTCAGCCAGTCAGTTGGTCAGTCAGTCAGTCAGTCAGTCAGTCAGTCAGTCACCTGGTCAAACAGTCAGTCAGTCAGTCAGTCAGTCAGACAGTCATTTAAACACAGTCAGTCAGTTAGTCAGTTAGTTTGTCAGCCAGTCAGTCAGTCAGTTAGTCACCTAGTCAAACAGTCAGCCAGTCAGTCACCTGGTCAAACAGTCAGACAGTCAGTCAGTCATTTAGTCACCTAGTCAAATAGTCAATCAGTCAGTCAAGTCAGTCAGTCAGTTAGTCAGTCAACCCAAACCCAAGAGCCTGCTGTTGGAAAGCATGTGAGGGAGAGATGGAGGTTAGAGTTTTCATTCCCAGTGGACTCTAACACCTCGACCGAATTAGCGAAATGTCACTGTGTGCCTTAATGACATTTCTCTAAGTGGTAACAAAGTTCGTCCTTGATTTATCACATGTTAAATGGACTGATGAGTTCCAGCAGGCCTGCAGTGATTCACTTGGCTAAGCTCATTTAACACTTTCAGAGGTGACAAATTAAATCAAACTTTTCTTTTTTTCACATTTAGTTCAGCTTCAACCTGTAATTGGCTGCTTAATTAATCAGGAGAACAGAAGGAGAGCACACCGGTCTGTTTAGTGTTCCACTGAAGCAAATCTATCTGTCTGTCTGTCGATCCTTTTTTTCTGTCTGTCTGTCTGTCTGTCTGTCTGTCTGTCTGTCTGTCTGTCTGTCCGTCCTCTCTCTGTCTGTCTGTTTCTCTTTTCTTTTTCTCAATGTTTCACACTGTGTCTCACTGTCTCTGCAGGTTATCCGTAAGGGCGAGGTGAGCTGCTGTTGGACGTGCACCCCCTGCAAGGAAAACGAGATTGTGTTTGATGAGTACACATGCCGAGCCTGCGAACTCGGATCATGGCCTACTGATGACCTCACAGGTACGGCGACAGCCAGACAGAGTGAAACCTGTGAATTTGTCAATGCTGTAATGCTGGGGATTTAGTTAAACTTCTATTTGAACACAATGCAATCCTATTTCCTATCCAATTTTTTAAAATTACGATTAAACTTGAAAACGTACACAACAATGCCAGGGGTTCTTAAAAGAAATTAGAGTTAGCGTTACTTCATCCAACCCTGTTCGTTACTTTCCATCTCTGCCACTAGATTTTGGAATGTGCTTGTTGAGATTTGTGCTCAGATACTGATGTAGGTTGGGTGAGAGCTCCTATTCACTCCAAAGGTGTTCAGGGTTGAGGGTCAGAGCTCTGACACAGGAGATCTTCCACTACAAACCATAGAAAGCATAAATATATTTGTGGAGCTGGCTTTGTGCTGACATTGTCATGCTGGAACAGGTATAATTCTCCTACTTTATCTTATACAATTGTGTACCTCCATCTTTGTGGAAACATTATGGAGAAGAAGCTGGAAAAGTCTGCTGTCCTTGAACTTTTGTCCATGTAGTGTATATGCATTTCATTTACATATACATTGTGAAAAAGATTGAATCCTTTCAGGTTTCAGGTTTCCGTTTGAGTGGGTTGCATGGATTGAGGAGATCAGCTCCGTTCCTTGTCTTTGATTGCTCCTTTTGTGTTCCTCTTGAACCTCCTTTGTACCATCACAGGCTTGTTTCAAGCTTTTCTCTGGTAGATCCTCGTTGTCCTTGAAGATCTGCTTTACTCCAGCATTAGTCTTCTCTGTACATTGTTGTAATCAACAGAATAGCCCTCGTCCTTCAGGTGTAGGTGGAAGATCCTCCTGGTGTGTGTGTGTATGCGTGTGTGTCCTCTTATACATATATTTAACATGACAGTGCCATGTTTCCGCCGACAGCGGATGAAATACAGACATGCTCACGATCCGTGTCTGAACTTATTACACGTGTACCGAGCGATATGTCCTTGCAATTATTGACGCCTGTAGTCGGATGATGTTGTAGACAGAGCGCTCGGATTTGGTGTGGCGTATCCCTGCTAAGCCTGGTATTTGGCCGTTCGGAAATCGATCCTGAGAGATCCATTTTTCTGTGTATCTTGGGAAGTCTGTGCAAACGTCTAATGGTGTCTGCTGGGTAAAGGGCTGCCATGCGGGACCTCGTCGATAGCATTTACTTTCTCACGCTATGACCTTTTTCGGATAGATGTTTACTCTTTGCCTGTGCTTAGGCGCTAAGGCTGCGGGCTTTTATATTTATCAATATATATATAGAAGCTTGAGCAAAAGCAGTGTTACATCTCAGCTATGACACATTGTGTGATATTGAAATTTCCAATCAATATTGACAAAGCTATTTTGACAATAACGGCTGTATGTTGAGTTATTTTCAGAGGACAGTAAATCTATACTGCTATACAAGCTGCACATTGACTATTCTAAAATAGATCCAATTTTCATTTTTATAGTATTGGCACTTTAAACCATATACTAAAAAGGTTACTGGAATGTGAGGGGTGCACTCTTTTGTGAGGGCTGTAGTTATATACAGGATACAACTTGCAAATGAAAACCCGATCGGACACTCAGAAATTGCGCTATTAATATAAAAATACGAGAAAATAAAAGAAATTGAGAGAAGATACGAGAAAAAAAACGTATATTATGTAGGGTATATTTTGATGTGTGGATGCAATACTCTCATTAGATGTTCCCGATTGCCATGAACTTGTTCGTGCATCATCATTTTACGTTTGTCGTTTTTTTTTTGTAATTTCGTTAAAAAATAATCTTTGGTTCGCATTTTCTAGCTCGGATTAAAAAAAATGTTTATTATTATTTTATTTTTTTTTTGAAGGATGAAATTCTTTGGAGAAAAAAATCTCAGATGTGGAACTTTTAGATTTAGAAGTATGTAAAGAGAAAGAGGGAGAAAAGAGAGGCAAGGATGGAGAGAGGGAGGGATAGAGGAAAGGATTTGATGGCGAAATTCTGCATTGCGAACTAATTGGGTAAATCAGATTTGAATTATTCTGCCTGGCTTGGTGTTTACATGCATGGCTGGGTGTGCTGTGGTGTATGTTTATGAGACAGACAATGGGATAGATAGATAGATGGATGGATGGATGGGTGGATGGATGGATGGATGGATGGATGGATGGATAAAAAAGGGACAGTTTGTAATCAAACGGCTTTCACGTCTCCCCGGAGATGAATTGTTTCATTTCGGCGTGTGATTTTTCATTAAGCCTTTAATAAGGAGTCGAATACAAGGATACGCGGCGTCTGTCGAGGCAGTTAATAAAGCAGAGACGCCTCCAGACAGACAGATAGACGGAACGACATGGTTCTGTTTACAACTTTTCACATTCACGTGCCGACGTGTTTCACTTCATTTCGCTTCACTGAAATGAGAAATAATGAGAGAGAGAGAGGGAAAGAGAGACATACGGCAGACATACTTATGGTTTCTTCCTCATCGAGTGCATCATGAACGGAAACGAATAACCGTAAAAGAAGCGGCACAGGCGTAAATAACCGGGAAGTGAGTTTGTGAATAATTAATGAGGCCGATAAATAATGGATGAGCTCGCCGTTATACCGCAAAACCTTCACGTTCACGCCCCGGAGTCTTGTGAGAGAAACCAAGAGCAACACTGCCACGATCATCTCTCTCTCTGTCTGTTTATTTATTCTCGGTTCCGTGTTACTCTCTCCAGCGTGTTTGTCGTTCTATCTTTCTTTACATTCTCAGTAGAATTTCCTGTCACGCTGGGCTGAATATCAAATTGTAAAGCCCGCAACAGTCGCCCTGCCAGTTGGCAGACGCCCTTATCCACGGCGATGTACAAATATCTCATTCGTACAACTGAGCAGTTGAGGGCCGCCCAAAAGTGGCAGCTTGGTCGTCATGGGATTTGAACTCACGACCTTCTGAACAGAGTTCCAACATCTTAAACACTGAACTCCCACCCTTTTATTTTTTATTTGTTTACTAATGCAGTAGCTGATATACCAGTGTGAAGCCGATAACACTGCTACGAACCTCATACCAAGGTCTAGAAGCAGAAGCATATTGGTAAAAGATGTCCAGATGTGAGGACAATTTTATTTACAATAATGGTATTTGGCAGACGCCCTTATCCAGAGCGACTCATTCATACAACTAAGCAGCAATGGGGTCAATGCCTTGTTCAGGGGCTCAGGAAAGGCAGCTTGCTGTGGCTGGGATTTAAACTTGTGATCTTTGGCTACCAAGTCCAATGCCACTAAGCTTCAATGCAATGCAGTGAAGACAACATTTAAACAAGAACATGTAAGTGGTGTGGAGGGCCTTAATATGGAGCTACAATTGCAAGGAAGAGATTCGGACTCAAGTACCCATCATTAAACCAATTGCTGGATCACTGCAATAGTGTCAAAACGAGCTGGATCTTCATCTTTCGAAAGAGGACGAAGTCCACAGGAACCAAATCTGAGTAGGGTGGGTGCGGAAATGAAATCGGCGAGTCCTAATTTGCTGTCTATTATAAAATTTCAGACATTGTAGCACATGTGGTCAGAATAGTACCAGTTGCACAGCTCTCAATGTATGACTACGACTTATGAAGGCCGGTGCTCCCTGCGACTGTGCGTGCAGCCTTGTGCGAACTTTATTACCGCGTAATTCACGCAGCGCGCATTTCCGTCTGACCATTTGGAATACAAATTTCAATAAATCGATATAAAAGAGGCGAAATTCAAACTTTCAACGCAACACACATTTATTCCTTTATTTACACAGATCTGAAAAATAAACTCCAGCGCAAATGATTTTGAATCGCTGAACATTTGTTTTGCATCAAGTCTCAAATCCAGCAGCAGAACCGGCAATTACAACCGTCCGTGTGGAAACAACACAATTACTTTCTTCGTGCTCCATGTTGTGTTTGGTTTCACTGATAATAAACATACATTTGCATAAAGCACCATATTTGCCCATGTTAATTAGGGTATTAAAAACGTGTTAAGTTGTGATTAATCGTGAGGTAACTCATGACGATCGTATGAAGAATCGTGATGAAATATTTTAATCGATTAATATTAATATTTTAATCAGCCCTAATATATATAAATATAGCTCAAGCGTGCACATACTGTACACCAATGGTTCGAAGCGGAATGAAGGCTGATTACACCATAAAACAGAGATACAGCTGCGTACATCTGGCCTTCTATCCTCATGTCTCATAGGCACTGTTTTCTCTCGCCTTGCTGCCTGTCAACCGTTCCCCATCTGTCTTTTCCTAGCTCATTATCTCAGCATACTTGTTTCTCCTTTGTATTTCTCCCTCTCTTTGCTCTGTTCTCTAAGTCTGGTACTTTCCATCCATGCACCTCAGTGTTTTCGGTCTGGATGTACAGTATGTAAGGGCTGTTCCGCCCAGACGGATATAATAAATAAACAAACAAATAAATAAATAAGTAACGACACAAACGACGCGTCACCTCACCGAATCTCAGGAGGCGATGCACTGACACATCTTTTGCAGCGAGCGCTGCGGCGCCTCCTTCCCCCGAGGAAGAGCTGTCATTTATTTTAACATTTGGGTTCGTAAAATAAGGAAGTGCAGCTCCGGGATCGATCTTCCTCGTCGTACAAAAAGGCTGCGGCTTTTCATCCGTCAGACAATTCATGTTTTCCGTTTCGGGTTTGTTAACACCCCGATTTACTCGGAGCTACGCTGTTTATATTGAAGAATAGAAATAGATATAGAAATAGAATAAAAGGGAATAAGCTATTTTAAATTTTTTTGCAATCTGACTTTAAGAAACAGAAGGATGTATTCCGAGTCAATCGATATTTAGGGGTTTAAGCATGAAATGCTGCAGCCCTATTCATATTGTGGAAATTATTATTATTATTCCGCCATAAAACCCAGTAACAACCCAGTTGCCCAAAGGAGGCGCTACAGTCCAAAAAACGTATTTGCTCTACGAATTAAATTTTTTTCCGTAAAATTTTGTTACTTTTGCGAACTAGTCCTCGGTTTTTTACACCATTGGAACAAAACAAGTGTAGAAATGTTCAGTGATCATTAATAGGTTCAGGGTTTGTTAATAATTACAAAAAAACTTTGAACTTTCAACTCACCATCGCAAAGGCTTTCCAAAACGTTCAAAGTAGGCGGGGCCACTTTTATGAAAATGGCTATAACTCCAGAACGGAATGAGATATATTGACAAAACTTGCTATATGTCCTTTATTTTTTTCACTCTTGCTTGCCTCATTTCAGGTTGTGACCCAATTCCGGTTGAGTACCTGCACTGGGGTGACCCGGAGCCAATCGCTGCAGTGGTTTTCTCCTGCCTTGGCCTCCTGGTGACATTCTTCGTGGCAGCTGTGTTTGTGGTGTTCCGTGACACGCCCGTGGTGAAGTCCTCCAGCCGAGAGCTCTGCTACGTCATCCTGTTCGGGATCGCCCTGGGCTACATCTGCACCTTCTGTCTCATCACGAAACCACGCGTCATTTCCTGCCTCCTGCAGCGCCTTGGTGTGGGCCTGGCCCCCGCCCTGAGCTACTCGGCTCTGGTCACCAAGACCAACCGCATTGCACGCATCCTGGCAGGCAGCAAGAAGAAAATCTGCACCAAGAAGCCACGTTTCGTTAGCTCGTGCGCACAGCTCGCCATTTCCTCCCTGCTGGTCATGGTGCAGCTCGGCATCATCGTCGCGCTGCTCATCCTCGAGCCACCGGACCTTGTTTTCCACCATCCGTCTATCCGAGAGGTCCGGCTTATCTGCAACACCAGCACCCTGGGCGTGGTCGCGCCGCTCGGCTACAATGGGGTACTGATCCTCAGCTGCACCTTCTACGCTTTTAAGACGCGCAACGTGCCGGCGAACTTTAACGAAGCCAAACACGTGGCGTTCACGATGTACACCACGTGCGTCATCTGGCTGGCGTTCGTGCCCATTTACTTCGGCTCGGACTACAAGATCGTGACAACGTGCTTCTCTGTGAGCCTCAGTGGCACTGTTGCACTCGGATGCATGTTCGCACCCAAAGTCTACGTCATCCTGGCCAAGCCAGAGCGAAACGTGCGGAGCGCCTTCACCACCACTACAGCCGTCCGCATGCATGTGGGCCGGGGCAAAAAGACACCACCGCCCACCAGCAGCCTTGCCAACTTGTGGAGGAGACGCCCCTCATCTCGGGACACGCTCAGGTGTGTGTATTGCATTTCTAAATTAATAATTGCCTCTTGGGGGGACATTCCAGTAAGTGCTTTGCTGCCTGAGAGAAGCTGTAATGTGATTACACTAATAAATGTGTTGAACATACGAACACACTCAAAATTACACTCTTTTTTACCAGAGATGTCGATAAAAATACTTAAACAGTGAGACAGAAACATAGGGAACAGATAGTGGGACACACTGGACCAGTAACCATAAAGCGTTTGAAAATCGATTATGACACGAATAATCCTAAGTAAACCAAACTCACTGAACATCAGTCAGTTCCTAAGAACCCAAATCAAGAATACACAATGGTGACGAGATACAATAGCGATAACTATGCCATTCTCAAGAGTAGTCACAAGGGGGCGGCAGAGTAAAGAGTCGACAGCTTAAAGCGTTAACATTGCTTTTGTTCCTAATTTGAAAACCAATACTTTAGGTACGGTCGGACTCACAAATTTATCTAGAAATGTGTTACGTCGCAGATTCAGGGACAAGATGAAAAGCAGGATGGATAGATGGATGGAAAGAAGGATGCATGGAAAGGGGAATTGATAGGAAAATATATGAAAGGGTGGATCAATGAAAGAATGGATTGATGGATAAATTGATGGCTGGATAAGACAATAGATAGATATGCTATATAGATGTCTGACAGCCAGGATCAATGTACAATAGAAGGATGAAGGCATGGAAGGGTGGTTGAATAGAGAATAGATGGATGGATGGATGGATGGATTAAAAGATGAGCCAAATGAGGAATACACAATGGTGGGAGCAGGTTGCGGAACCGAAATTTGACTAACCATGGATGAGATGTCGATAGCGATATTGATGCAGTACTTGAGAGCAGCCACAAGGATGCAGCAAAGTAAAGTGGTGACAGCTTACAAGTTAAAACAGCTCCTGTTCCCAAAATGAATCTTGACACTTGTGTATGATCGGACACACGAATTTACCAAGCAAGGTGTTCGTACTTCTCAGATTTCGGGACCTCCCTTGCGTCGTTGTTCTGGTTGGCTTGTAAATTTTGTAACACTAAACTCTTTGGCCCACTGACTTCCATTTCACGCTTGCAAACGCTGAATACTGAGAACGCGTGACCGTAACATTGTTACATACTCCTTTTTGAGCATCCCATTTCACATCTAGTCCCCTTACATCTGACAGGAGCTCCTTACATCTGACAGGATGTTACACATTTTGTGAGATTTCATTTAGCCACTAGAACCTTGGTAAAGTCTGGTATTAATGAAGGTGAGGTAATGAGGCCTCAGGTACTGTTCCAATTCAACCAAACGTGGTTGTGGTCAGCACACTATAGCTAAAGATCTTCCACTCCAACCTTGTAAACCATATCTTCGTTTCTTAACAGAGGCTGGAACAGGTTTGCGTTTGTGTCTCGAAAGTTAGCAAAAAAAAAGATTTAGCAGAGGATATATTAAATGACACGAAGGAAGTCTGAATGTTTTTGAGATCCTGAGGTAGCATTTGCAGTTGTTTTATAGACTCCGCCCTAAATTATTTTAGATGTTTTTCAGGGGAAAGTTCTGAGGAGCAATTTCTGAGAATGTTCTATGTAGAACCCTAGCAGGTGAAGAATCCTTTATTTAGCTTAGCATTGGATAAACAACAGTCAAGAGCTGACAGGAGGTAAAACACAGGCACATTTCCTATTACTGATGTCGTTTCGAACAAAAATGGAGGGAAGGGCAATATTGAAGGGACAGGTAGAGTGAGCGAGAACCTTTGCTGAGTCAGCATTCTTTTAGTTCAATGCCCGAGATCTCATAAATGGAAAAGTGTCCAAATTTGTTTTCAGTTTTCTCATTGTGTATCTGCGTCCACCCCCTTTTTATTTTCCTCCGCTCTCGCTTTTTGGAAGTACTCAATCAACACTACATGATAAAATCCACATGCTCGAAATGAGATAAGTTGGAACTAACGAGGCTAATTAACCCCAAGGGAGCAGAAAGAAAGAGAGAGATTGAGAGAGAGATAAACATAGCTCTATTATTGCTTTTTGCGGTTCCACAGCAATTTGTTCAAATAAATTATCGTGACCTTTTATTTCAAATACAGAAGAATGAAAACAAGAAAGAAAAAAAAAACGTCCTGTAATCAAACATCTATGAAATATCCTTCTGTCTCTGTCAATGTGCTTAGAACAGCTGGATAGAAGAAAATCGATGAAAATAAAAGGATGGATGGGACGGATAAAAGGATGAATGTATAGAAGGATGCATCGAAAGAGGAATAGATGGATTGAATCAAAAGATAGATAAATAGATGTCTGGCTAAAAGGATGAATGAATAGAAGGATAAAGGGTTAAATGCATGGTTAGATCAGTGAGTGGAAGAAAGAAAAAGTAGAACGATGGATAAAGAAATGGATGGCAAAATGGATGGATGGAAAAAAGTTTGCATTATAAGAAAAGTGAATAAAAAAGTAGATGGAAGAGTGGATGAATAGAGAATGAATGGATGTAAAGATAACTGGATAGAAAAAAAGATTGATGGATAGCTGGCTGGCAGGGAAGAATGGATAAATAAATGAATTGATAAAAGGATGGATAGCAGGATGATGGAAGGATGAATGGCAGGATGTATGGCAGAATTGATTGAAGAATGTATGAAGGATGATAGAAGAAAGGAAATATGGATGGATGGATAAATGGATGATAAAAAGTATGCATGATAAGAATGTATAGAAAAGTAGGGTGGGCGAATGGATGGATGGATGGATGGATGGATATATCAACCAATGAATGGATAACAGTATAGACAGTAGGATGGATGAACTGAAGGACAGAAGGATGGATAGCGAAATAACGTAAAAAAATGAGAAAATGAGAATGTGATGTTTCATGAATATAACTCTAAATGAATAAAAAGTATGATTTCTTATGAACAAATTATACAATTAATCCTATTTGTTTGCTTTTTGTAGCTCAAATGGTAAATCGGTGACGTGGGCTCAGACGGAGCGCAACTCCAAAGGTGGCCACTTGTGGCAGCGTCTCTCCTTCCACATCAAAAAGCGCGAGAACAACCAGACAGCCGTCATCAAGCCGTTCTCCAAGGCGTCGGAGGACGTCACTCCCGACAGCGCTACCGATAAAATGCTATACGAGGTCACAGAGACCGAGGAGCGATACCCTGTCCTGTATCGGCCCCAGACGCCGTCACCGATCAGCACCGTGAGTCAGAGGCCGGGAGAAATCCTGGGCCGGAGTCAAGCCCCTGATGATGAACAGATCATTAGTGTTTCCTCGTACGTTAGCCAGTCGTCCTGTAGAGACAGCGGATCAGGTGCTGCAGGGATAGGACCCGTTGGAGGCGGAGTTGCCAGCGGAGCCGTGGCGGTTGTGGGCGGAGTCTCAAGCTCATCCCAGGGCTCACTAATGGAGCAAATCAGCTGCGTGGTAAATCGTTTCACAGCTAACATTAGCGAACTGAACAGCATGATGCTCTTGAGTTCACCACAGCGGCCTCCCAAAGTCCCGCCCCCATACTTCCTGTCCCGAGACATGTCCATGCCTGCCACCATGACGACCTATGCTGAAATTCAACCCCTTCCACCCGTGGAGTCAAACGGTGGCCGTCCATCCACATCCTGTGCCCTCGGAGGTCCTCCCGATGTTAAAGAGAAGATTTTGGAAACGGTGGTCCACGAGGTCCAGGCTCCGAAAAGTGAAATGGAGGAGATTCTCACGCTAACGCCGCCCTCGCCGTTTAGAGATTCTGTTGCATCAGGAAGCATTTCGAATTCTCCTGCCTCGGAATCGTCAACCAAATACGAGTGTTTGGTACTGAGGCACTACAGCCAGAGCTCCTCGTCCTTATAATGACTTTGGTCATGAGGGAAAAAAAGGCTCAAGATATAAGATAACGGTTTTCCGGTGTGCGTGTTTACATGTTGTCGCTGTTGAATTTGACAAACATTCAAATGTCCTTAGAGGACTGTTGAGAATTCAGGAAATGTCAAGAGGTGGATGGGAAAACAGAGAAGATTTTAAAACCCCGGAGTTGAGAACAGGAGGATGAAATATTCGGAGGAGAACCGACGATGGTGAAGCTGGAATCAGTGTCCCAGAAGATATAATCGAATCACACGTGCAGACCAACAGCAAGTGCTCTAGGACTTTAGTCTCAGGAAAGAGTTATTGCATGATATCGAAATGATGAATAGAGCGATGAGATGATACTAGGTGTATCTTTTGTAAACGGTTCCGCCATTGACAATGACGGACGACTATTACAAAATCTAGACAAAAAACCTGAACGATATAGAAAAAGGACAACGTTGTACAGATATGTAGGATGCAAATGACTAAAACTCGTATCTCCTGAAGAGAAATATATATGCAGTGCTGCAAGGAGCTTGAAGTGACAGAGGGACTAAAGTGATAAAGAAGGGAAGCAAGAAGATATATCTAGGTTTGAAAAAGACAAAGAAAAGGCAATACGCAATTTTCAAAACCGTACAGGAAAAACGGTAGCTAGAGTAGCGATGTGGATTAAGGGAAACATTTGAGAAAGGTAAAGTATACGACCTTGTACCCCAAAAGAAAATGTAATGTATAAAGGTAAATTTGATTTGCTTATGGTCCAATCACGTAGCTCCGATAATTTACCTCATCGCCATCGCACAGGTCATGGTCGTATTTAACAGAAACGTTTTACACAAGGTTTGCCTTCTGGAAAAATGTTGATATGAGATACTTTAGACCAATGAATCGGGTGTATTTATCAGTATAGCTAATATTATCCCAATGAATCAGGTAAACTAATTAATTTATTTGCAATCGTCGCAATGAATCCAGTGTGTATATATCGTTTTAATTGAGATTGTCCCAATAAATCGGGTGAGCCCCAAATAATTTCCCTATTAGGACCTTTCCTTCTGAGAAGTCTAAGATGGATAAAAACGTTTTGTACCAAAGCGAAAATTGACAAGACGTTCTTGCTATACATTTTAGCCAGTAGAGGACGCTGAATGCAGCTAGCCAAGAGCGTAAAAATCCTCCCCTGAGTATTGCTGAGAACTAGACAAGACAATAATACAATTAAAAATACAAGTGCTTGAACGAGATGGAGAACAGAAATATCAAGGTTGAGAGAATAGATTCCCAAATGCGATACAACAGTTTCAATTGCGGTATTATGGGGACTGAAAAGAGGACGAGTGTCACAGACATACAGTATTTAGTGTGCGTGTTTACATGTCACTGTTACATTTTTGCCAAACATAGAGGCTAGAGATGCGTCTTAAAGCTTCAAAGACGTTCAATGGACATGTGATTAATATTTTTTTATGTTTCGTTGTTTTGTTTGGTAGTGGCCTTAAATATAAACGGCTGTCATCTAATTAGAGAGATTTTTTTTTTATCAAGTGTTTACTCTGTGTGTGGGATTACGGGGACCAGAACACTCACAGGGATATGAGGACCATCCCTCTAAATCTGGAACCAGGCAAAGAGATTAGCAAGGGCTGAGAAACATTTAAACCAGTGTTGTTTGGAAACACATATATATATATATACACACACACACACCCACACACAAACACAATTACACACACAAATGGACAAGTTAAAACTGAGGACTTGCACTTGGGCCCAAGGACCTGCACAAATTGCTTTGTTTTCTGTCCTGCAAAATCCTGTAAATATATACGTACATGACAATTTGGGTTTTCTTTGGTTCTCATGTTCTACTTTCCTTTTCTTTCCTTCTCAACTTTCTCTTTCCTTATTTTGCCTTTCCGGCCCATTTATCTTCCTGAGCGTTCCAAACACCCAGGATGATCAATTCAGAATTATGAATGTACATTCATTTTTGTGAACCTTGAATAGCATGGGACCAAATTTCTCATACCTCTGTGACTCCTCTTAACCTTAGAGGTGTTTTTTTTTTTTTTTTTTTTTTTTTTTTTTTTTTTGCCAGACTGAACACAATACTAGTGGATCAAATACTAGTGAATCTAACTGTGTGTTTTACTTGAGTGACAAGATCGTGATTGTTCCAATTAAACTATTAATTTCAGATTGCCACAAAAGATCAGAGTAACTACTGTCATACACTGAATTTATTTGCTATATGTTTAGCCATTGATAATCAACAAAAAATTAATTCAAATCTATTTAAATGGTAATACTAATTAATTTAACACACAGTGATGCCATTTGCATTTTCAGTTTCATTCGTAAAGGGCTTTAGCTTATGTCAATTTTTCATCCCCCACAAACACATGCTGAAAATTGCAAAAATTTCACCTCATATTCGTAAATTATATAGAAATATATCTCTATAAAAAGACAAGCTTTTGAAGCGATGTTCGTTTGCCTCATAAAAACCTCAAGAAAGGTCTTCATCGAAAACTGAACATAACAATCAAACATGCAAAAACTTACAAGATGTCACTTCTTTTAGACCACAACACACAACCACATGTACCGACAACCAATATGAGGCTATTGAGATAGATAGTTATATTATGAATAGAAAATTACTAGTTTGTAGTGCCAAAGGAGCTTATTTAATAACATAATGACGTCAAATGTTTCTATGTCGAAAGCACTTGCTTTTTATAAAAAAAAAGAAAAAGAAAGAAAAATTTTAAATAGAAATATTCCAGATGTAAAGCAATACTACAGTAAACACATACAGTACAGAGCAATGCACTGAATTTAATTCCTTGATTCCTATATTTATTTTAGCTGAATAAATCTAAATGAATCACACTTGAAGATCTGGTAGGATCAAATTCTATAAAATGTAATATACCTGATCTGAAGTCTTTTACTGCAAACACGTATTTTTTTTCCCCGCATCGAACGGAACGATGAGCTGACAAAATATTTTATCCGGAAAGAAGGTAAATATAAAAATTATAAAGATTTTGTATGTTCAAATTATTTGGAGAGCTTATTAAAGTTTAGAGTTTATACAATTTTCATTAAAGAGCTGTTTAACAGATTGGCTGAGTATAAATATAAACATATATTAATTAATAAAGATGTAATTAACATTATTTACAATGAAATAACAGGGAAATACAATCGCCCAAAATGTGTTTAAAAAAGAAATATTTATCAAATATAATAATTAATTAATTAAACCTTGATAATTACAATATTATACTTTTTGCTTATAAATAAAAAAAAAAAAACTAAATAAATATTTTTTATTAAAATATTAAATTGATTGCATTTCAGGGTTGTCTCTTTATTTCCAATCCATTAGTCTGGTGGCTTTTATGCTCTGTGCTAATAAATATATATTAATCAAACATAATTTAGATGAAAGTTTATTTGGTATTGTGTCATTGGTTATGTTTGGGGTAAAAAAGTTTTTAAAAAGTTGGAACATTTGTTTTTAGCAGCAACTTGTTGGTCAGTGTAGGTTGTCTTCATTTAGGGTTTTTTTTTCGGGGTTTTTTTTTGTCGGAATTGAAAAACAAAACGTGTCCACCAAACATAGTCCAGTATTTGAATCTCATAATACCAAATATGGTCACTGGCCTAAAGTGTATAATATTTCCAATCTAACATTGAACCCTTCATTCAACTTACCTGTCATTTAAAAAGAATTGTACTGGGGGTCTTTTCTTATGATAAATGTCCATTTTGGAGCCATTTGCACAAATGATAAATAATATGATACAAACTAGAGGAGAATATCCAAAGATCGCAGACAATCCAGTGTCCAAAGATTAAAAACCAGGCCCCTCATATCCTAAAGGATCCATGTTAGAGGTCGACCGCTTGTGGATTTTATTGATAACGAAAGCTAGTTTGGATCGTACATAATACTCCATTTAAAATAGTACTAAACTTTATTACAAAAATAAAAAACAGCACTGAATAATGAAAATGTGTAAATAAATATGAATATATGAATGAATACATAAAATTATATAATGAATAAATTATGAATGATAAATAATATATCGCTCTCCGTGCAGCGCGCGGTCTCAGGTGTATAAACAACCAGCGCTAGTGATTCACCTCTAGTGGCCGCTTTTGTAATGACAGCCAGTACCGATTAATCTGCCGACCTCTAGTCCATGTACATTGTGTTCATTCAGGTTTATTTTTTGTTTCGAAAATAAAAACCAAAAACAAAATAATTATGTTTTAAACCTATTTTTGGTAAAATGTTTTATTATTTTTGTGACTGAGGTATTTAGGTTTGTGTGACTTGAATAAGATGAATAAAAAAAAAACGGATCAATCATGAGCGTTTAATCTATCAGCGACTTTATCTGACATTCTGGAGAGGGACAGGAAATGGGAGTCCAATACATGTCCTCTTCTTACTATATTATGCTGAGCACACAATTATCATACATGCCCCACCTCCATGCCCCGCCCTACACCCTGTTCTATTGGATTGTCTACCGTATCTGAATGCATTGCTACATAAATATGTATCATATTTATTCATATTTATCATTTGAACAAATTGGTCCAGAGTGGACATTTCTTCCTCAAATGAAATAATTGGATTGGATGTTAGATTGGAAATATTGTGCACTTTAGACCATTGATCATCTTTGGTAATTTCAGATTTTCATTATTACAGTTGGAAAAATGATCTCAAAAAATTGTGAAAATTCCAAAAAGTAAGAAAATCACCGTAATTCAAATTTTGTTCTTCAACTGTGAACCAAAAAACGAATGAACGCAACACACACTGACCCCTAAATACTATATATATAATATCAATTCTTTGTGTTTATTGCGTGAGGAATATCGCTGGAGAAATTATATTTGTACATTTAATTTTTTAACTAAAACCCCAAAATCAATTAGATGTTAACATTTTCGATCCCTTGCCAATAACACACACTTTTCAACTTGTGCCAGTTCAAACTGTGTAATTGACGCTGTAAGTTCTTATTTAATTATTATTATTAATATTAATAATAATATTTTTGGTTATTTCTATATTGGCTTTCTGGATGTAAAGATGTGTAGAATGTTAAATGATATCGTTATTGTGATTTATTTTATTTTATTTGTTTGTTCAGAAAATAGTTTATTGTTGTGGGAAATTATGATGCTTATGGCTAGATAGAGTCAATTCTTTTTATTTTATTTTATGGACATTTTGAGAATCTCGGTGTTGCTGTGTGGGAAGATTCCATACCTTTTTGAATTGTTATTAAAAATCTGGAATAAGGAATGCGATCGTGTGATTTAATGCGGTGTGTGTGACATGACTATCTGCTTTTTTCTGCATGAGCTCATTGGTCCCCGTGTTGACGGAGAGACAATAAGCCCCTCCCACCCAGACCACACCTACTTTTGGTATTTTGGTTTTCAGATTGTAGATCTACTGATGATGGTACTGTATGATTGCTTTTTTGTTGTGCCACTTGGGAGCCTATTAGCTTTAAATACATAGTGTCTGTTATGGGAGTTAAGTGTTAAGTTCTAGTGTGTGTGTGTGTGTGTGTGTGTGTTTGTGTGTGTGTGTGTGTGTGTGTGTTGTCAGATGGCACACTTATGTAATTACAGTGTGGGCGATTATGATGTACGGTAAGGGTCTACAACATGCGCGCACACACACACACACAATCACACAATCACACAATCACACATGCAAATTGAAGAGCATTTGCAGAAATTACACTAATCACCCACCACTCTCTGTTTCTGTTTCTCTCTCTCTCTTTCTCTCTCTCTCTCTCTCTCTCTCTCTCTCTCTCTCTCTCTCACACACACACACACACACACACACACACACACACACACACACACACACACATACCATTTTAAAAGAGGGCTTATTATCTCTGGCCACCCTGGAAATATTGTGTGTGTGTGTGTGTGTGTGTGTGTGTGTGTGTGTGTGTGTGTGTGTGTGTGTGTGTGTGAGATGGAGAGATAAACACATGATTTCACATCTCTGCTTTTCCAATTTAAGTCAAATAAATATCATTATCTACTATTGGTTACACTTGTGTATAAGTATATATACACACACACACACACACACACACACACATATATACACCTTGTGACTAATTCCTGAACATTCCACCCCCTGCTGTGTGATTATTATGGGCTGTGACTCACAGTTGTTGTGGAAATTGCTTGCTTTTTGCTGATTGGCTGGTGGTGTAATTGGGACACTGTGTGTGTGTGTGTGTGTGTGTGTGTGTGTGTGTGTGTGTGTGTGTGTGTGTGTGTGTGTGTGAACACTGAGAGCGTAGGAGATGTGCAACACGTAACACATTCTACATATTCGTTTGCCTTCGTCGTTTTTCCGTAATCTCGCGTCAATATGCTTATCATTTTACATTTGTTTGTTTGTGTGTTTGGTTTTTCATCATTGATTAGGAGATGGTTTACTTCAGACAACAGCATTTACATCGACACAGACTCCTAGAAATGAGAGAGTTTTCCAATCCTGAATGATTAGGCTGGGATAGGGAAACATTGGCGATCCTAATAACCCGTAAAGAACCGTTTTGCTCTAATTGTGTACCTTTCGTCGAATCGCAAAGGACCCGGTTGCGATGGGATTGTGT